>NQIM01000110.1:0-99279 GCA_003426235.1 Xylaria polymorpha | reverse complement strand
AGCTCTTGGAGCCTCGCTCATGTCGAGAAAGAAAACGACGCCGAAAAGCATCAGATGAGCGTGGACTATGATGGTCCGTTATACGTTAGTCTTGCAACATATGCCAACGGACGGTACGAATACCATCCGCCGCCTTGAATCACCAGGCCTTCTCGAGACCCCAGCGCAAGACGCGCCGAGGCATAAAGACCTTCGAAAAAGAAGACTCGTAGGAGGTTTGGAGTGGCCGGTTCAAGGGTGCTGCGGGCGCTACAATACGTAGATACTTAATTGATTGACATGAGATAACAAACCTATGAGCCGACGACCGACGATCAGATAACTTTTGTGATGTGCGTCTTCGCGACTATTTCTCTCGCCTGCATCCCATGTCCATATGTTTCGTTTGTTGGAGAGGAAGAGAAGAATTTTGACGCAGGATTGCATGGGGAATAGTTTTCCTCTACCGGCACAGTTTCATCGAATGGTCCGTGCGTTTCCGTCTCAGCCTACCTAGGTAGGTTAACCCACAGTAGACCAAATACTGTCTCTGTCTAATCGCGCGACTTGTAATCGGCAACACGCCACGGTCTTACACAATACAATAAGCCAGCGAAGTATGTTCGCGATTCCTACCTAAGATAGATAGTGAGCTTTTGTAGCGAGGACAAAAATTGTTATATTTATTTTGAGGATTTGTTCACTACGTACATATATACTGCTTACTATACTTCAAATGCTTCGTTATACCTAGCTGCTGAAGTCGATCGATGAACGGAGCCCTCACACTCCGACCACCCATAACTCATACACTGGCCGCTACTAACCCGTAAGAGTTGCAATTATTAAAGTTGTATACTAAGTGTATCAGAGTACATTCAGAGTTGCATTCGGAGTTGCATTCAGAGCTGCTGACTGAGTGTATTCGGAGCATAAGGGCTTGAGGAACGGCATAACAATAATGAATAAGCATCAACCTTGTACACCCCCTCTTCGTCGGTCAGTGCCAGTTATTTACTGTTATAACAGCTCACTTGTCTCTTCGAATTAAGACCCTATATGCTGAGAGAGTATCGCATTGTTCATTAGGCGTTCATGAATCTAATTGGCTAGTTGAGGTATCTCTTCTGACGCCCGAAACTAATAAAAGACTGCGCCGAAGCGAAAGAAACGAAGCCTCAGTCTGATTCCCTCCCACTTCTTGACCCATTGAAGACAATCCAAGCCAAACAGTTCCAAGGAAGGTTATTAAATCCACGATTCATTTACATGGGCATACCTTCCATGCCAGGGAGCGATGTAACCCCTAGATAGAGTATGTTAACGCTTGCTGTTCGAAAACCAGACCATGTTGGCAGGGAAACTCACATTTATCGCCAATATCAACACTAGATTGCTGGCTCTTGGTGCAGGCGATGGCTTGCGCATCTGTCTGTCTCTTGAGCGGCGCACAGCGATCACCTGAGCATTTGCCATCCATGGCCTTCTGCAGGGCATCTCCTTGCCATCCGAATAAATAGTCTCCGTGAAGTCCGTAACCTGCGGCGCCGGTTAATACTATATGCTAAAGGGATACTCATACAACGTATTCGGCATCCATTGTTTTGAGCGCCGGTGTCTTGGAGGACGGGGGTTGCCTACCTGTGTTGTCGCCCATGCTCCAGTACCAGGGGAGCGAGCCGTCCGCGGGCCACTCTGCCTTGTTGTTGAACTGGCGCGTGTCGAACATGATCTCGTACATGATCTGGGGGATCTTGACAGGGTGCGTCGAGGGGCATGCGCCGCCGGACTCGAAGGTGCCGGCCGCAGGGTAGGCGACGTGGCTCTTGTGGTCGATCGAATCCAGGTTCTTACCGTCCCAGCAGCTGGGGAAGTGGACCGACACGCGCCAGCCGCCGCCGCAGGGCTCTTTCGGGAATGCCTGGGTGTCGGATCCCGTGCACGGCGCGCCGCCGAATGGGTTTTGCTGCATGTTAGCTTCGCAGCGGTAGCAGAGCTGCTTTTGCATCGTCGTCTGCTTGCGGTTCAAACTGTCGCCGACAAGCATACGGAAGCCCTAATTCGATATTATTAGTCCCTTCATTACTTCATGCGCGATAGACGACGATGTAGACATACAGGCTTGAATGCTGTGACCTTGGCAGTGGGCTGGTATCCTCGAATGTAATAGACGGTTACACCCGCCTGGACGCCGAGACCCAGATTGGCGAACTGAGGAACACGCTTGTAAGTCCCGTTGCGAGCTTTGAAGTAAAGATTGGCCGTCCTATCATGATTAGAATTAGTATTGCTATTATTACTATTAGGATCAGGGTGGTGATTACCAGTAGTTACTGAAATCTTCGCTGTACGTGCAACTAGTACAGGTGGAAGCTACCGGTGGATCGTGGCTCGCCGGGGTCATGCTTGCGTTAAACGAGTTTCCGCCGACGACCTGGTGCATGTGCGCAGACGGTAAGTTACCAGGCTCGACCAGAGGATCAATCTGGTCGATGACGAGCTGCGAGCATCCAAAGCGCATCAGCTCTTGTGCTGCAGTGAGCTGCACCGCCAAGGCGGGCACAAGAGTCTTGAACAACATCGTTACTGCTGGTGTCGTCGATCACTGTCAAACGAATTCTTTCGGTCCTCGACTAACAAGTAAGGGACAGCCAGGGGAAATGAAGTAGATGACGAGAAAGAGAAACGAACGAGAACGGCCGTAAGACTGGCAGAGACTGAGTGGCCGTCCTATATCATGTCCTCGGGGGGCGCGTCGCCCGGATAAAACCAAACCCATCGCGGATGCGGTCATAGGACTTGGCGGTGATTGGCGAAAAGAGCACGCGGATCAACTACCGTGTATTGGCCTCTCGGCGGTTAATATGAAATTCTAAATCCGGAGCGAATCTCGTGGAGCACCGATATTAATATAGCAGTCAAAGTCTGTGATCTTCACATATCAGGCGGGGCAGGGGGGCTCCGGTAGGACATTAAGGTAGACCAGCATTGTTTCGGCAACCTGTCGTGGCCCTTCTCGAGCTTCTGATGCGTCATTTCGTTTCGTTGTTTGGTTGCATGTAGATGCTGATTGGTTTCCAGTATACATCACGAGAAGAACGTTGTATGAGTAGGGATCAAAACGCCGAAAGCGATGATATGGTTCAGTAAAACTGTTGGAAAGACTACCTGGCCTCTCGGAAGCATGCTCCAAGATGTTCTAAGGACAACACTGGTTATTTTATTCCCATGCTCAGCCTGACATCCTTAGGGTGAGAACATTTAAGTCCATCCGGTCGAGCTCATGACATAATATTTATCCTAGATTATCCAATGCCGCCTTACTCTACAGTAGGCATAAACTTTTCACCAATACAATGAAGCAAAATTTGCCGACAAAAGGAAGGACGCATGCAAGCAAATACGTAGGTGGTTTAATCTTATTTGGGTTATTCGCCTCCAAGCTACCCTTGTCGATGTTACGCGGCAGTGACATGAAGCACGATAGAAATAAAGCTCGTGAAGTTAATGCGGCTACGACTCAGATACGCGTTTATCTTCTTGTTGCACCTACGTATAGGAAAGAGGAATTAGTCGATGTACAAGGAGGGCCAGCCAGCAGAGGCAGAGGCATTCAGGTTCTTCCATATACCAACAATAGTTCAAGCGATGCTTATACTATAGATTGTCTACTAATGCATAGAGATAGATAACTCTAGTCATTTTAGATTTGCCGAACTGATTGTTAGGACTGAGATAGGGGGGCCATATTAAGGTTGCATCGCGCTTTTTCTTGCGAAGCCTTGGGGTTTATATTCACAAGTTGGAATTTCTATCATGTATTGAATAACGACAGAGCATGGTACCTCCTATAACTGAGTTTGAAGTCATCTGGCATCTCGGATTCTCTATCCGGCAAGCTAACGATTCACTTTAATCGCTAGGCTTAGTTTCAGGATCTTTACCTCAGTCGCTTGTGGTGATAGCCTAGCGCCAGCAAAGCGAATAATTGGCGTCTTCTAAGGCGGTAATCTAGTTATACGTATAATAAAGACCCAGCTTTTAAATTTTAATGCCCTTTGATAGTCCTGACTAAACTTTGACTTGTTTCCTTTGTGAGTGGTATGTTTTTACTCCTAAGAATCCGGCCGTGATATTATCTTGGGTAGGCAGTTGGCGCCGATACAGACATGAATTTTATACCATAAGTCGATACATTTTTACCAAATGTACCTAGCTGCAATAGCCTTTTCAACTTGCTACTAGCAGTGTAGACGCGATAGTTCTAGGCTGAATGTAGCACTAGTAACACTGATTTCCGGCTAAGACAACTCTACTGTCCTCTACCTTAACTACGATATTTGCTGGCCAAAATGTGTAGCGTTAGACCTACTTACAACAGATTTCACCTCCCGCAATCATTACTCAGCCGGTCTTGCTTTCTTTGACCATTTCTGATAATACCTTTTAAACTTTGAATGATTTCGACAATCTCATTGTGGACTCAGCTGATCTACCTGAGTTAGCGAATCACACTCGCCCCTATTTCTCTCACCAACGCTTCTTACACCTAAATCTAATACGCATAGCTTACGTAAATGAAATTAGACAGAGTACTATCACGAACCCTGTACTTGAAGGAAGCAATCTACGCGTTTTGTTGCGCGACTGTCTCTAAACTGCTTTCGTAAACTAATCTAACCATATACAGGAGTCTCTTGTTGTACAATCTCTAGTGTGCGGCACATATACGACTGGTCTAGGCTGCGAAGGTGTTTACGGACTCCTCGCTCAGCAAGATGTGTTCAAATCGTATCCCAAGTTTTTGGTACTATACTGGGGGAACGTTCCGATACTCTTATTTGATACCGCGGGATTACATGGATCATCTTGAGGGCGCCTATAAAAGCGAATGAACACTTCGGGTTGAATGTTTGCTCTGCTAAGCCGCCACAGTCCGTTCCCAATCCCACCGTGAGATTCGAGGATCGCAACGTGACACAACTATTCTGCAGCAATCTAGTCGCCGGTGGTTCGTCGCACCACATGGATTGCAGGAGTTGGCGGCAGCTGTTAGTCATCACATGCTCTCGTATTTATACCCTTTCCGGTATTCGTGTACAGATCACCATGATAAAACACACATGCAGCTGCTATCTTAGATGATTGGGCTGACGAAGAGCAACACAAACGGGAGTCATTGAGGGGGTGCAGATTTGCAGTGCCATATATATACCCCCTTCCTGCCGGCTCTCTGATAATACTTCCTCTTCTTATCAATCTTATCCCATCTGGTCCAGATACTCTTAGGGACACGGTGATCTACGAGCTATAGGTATACTTATATCACACGCCGACGCTGCTTATACATACTTCAATCCAAGCGGCTTTATCACAGACTATACCCCTCCTTTGTCTCTCCTCTGCCTACGAGGCAAACTCCCTCACCAACAACACCTGGTGACAACGTCAAGTCCATTAGAAGCAGCCAAAGCAACGGAAATCTATCAAGATGTGCTTCTCTCAGCCATTCATACCAGCCACCATACTACGTCCGACACCGGTTGTGGTCGTCGCACCACCACCTCCTCCACCTCCCGTCTTCGTTCAACCCGCAGTTTCTGTGGTACCTATGGTTTCGGTGGCCCCAATGTTTTATCCGGCGCCGATGGTGCCGAACGGCTTCTTGATCAGAAGGTGGCAGTGAGGTTACCTCGGCCATCTACCGACATGATCGGTTATGATGAATGAATGACCGAGAGTTCTGCAAATGTCCTAACGCGAAGCATTTGTTTGGCAGTAATATGGGGAGAGATCAGTGCCGTAAGCTGTCTCGGGGGTGGTCTGAATTTACCACACGCTAGATCGGCGCAATACCGCTGTCGAATAGGGTATGCTATCCGAAGTTAGCCTACTCCTATACCTAGTCTGTGTCGATGGATTCGATGTCTGGGAGAGGTTGAGGGTGCAGCGAGTCAAGTGTTATGCGTGATTTTATTGTTAGATATAGCCCCTCTCTGCCCTTTCCGTTGTTTCCCTCTTTTTGTATCGATGCATTACACGTTTCTCGATATCAAGATATTGAAGCAGCGCCGTGATTTGGATTTTCATTGAATGTTGTGTAATTGTAGCGACTTCTCTACTTTCGCAACACTCTTGGTAGAGAACTTCGCATTTGCGAATAAAAGTTCATGTACAATATTCAATAAAATGACAATATTCTTTACGTAGGATCTCCGCGGAACGTATTATGATGGGTATATTTCCAGACTAGCGATGAGCTCGCAAGAACCAGCCGGGCTTACCAGTCCGGTTTTATATGGCGTAATTCAAGCTAGAAGTTTAACCATTCAAGCTCTGCACCGAGATCCCGGGTTTCGGGGAGAAATCTCCAATACTCCGCTCTCTGTGATCATAGCCAAGCTTCACGATGTAATTTGATCTCCACAGACCCCGCAAGTGTTGCTACGCGTATAATTGTGAACCTAGGAGCATGGTTAATAGCTGCCAAGTTTATTGCGTCGCGATTTGTGGACTCTACTAGATCGAAGACCGACCGAGAGTATGGCGTAAGTGCGCTCGGGATAATGAATCCCGAGAGGATAATGATTTGGATGTTTGAGTTGACATTGAGCAAGCTCAGGCGAAGCTGTTTATCCGGAGCGATCCGATGAAAACATCTAAATACATACGACCCGCTCAATTTTTACCTAGTATCACTTAACCGATGGACAGATCACCTGAAGTGCCCCTCTCCTAATCATTAGAATCGAGAATGCATCTCAATTTGCTGATTTATTCGGCGCTCTATCTGCCTTGCGTCATTGGCCGAGCTCTAGGGATATCAGACAACAATAGCTCTTCAGACGTGGTCAATGTAAGATGGCTTGAAGGCAAGCCGACCTTAAACCTCGGCACTACCTTCGGTTTGCCTTGGCCGAAAGGCAAACATCTAGGGGATCAGGTTGCTTTCTCAGCTTCGACCGATGGCGGTGAGGATGTGGCTCTTCAGTCATGGGTAACATCATACTGGGCCGATGGTTCTATCAAGTGGACAGGTCACGCTATACAAGGGTCCCAGTCAATACCCGACGGGTATAAAGTCACAGCTTCAAAGGGAACTTCTCGAGCGACCAAGAGGCGATCTATTAAGGTAGACAACGCACAAGATGAGGTCACTGTCAATACGGGAAAGCTCACAGCTTCGTTTCCGAAATCGGGAAATATACTTCTCAGCTCTCTGAGCACATCTAGCGGGAAGGTCGTGGGCAGGAACGGCAAACTCATTTTGCGATCGCAATCGGGAGTTGCAGAAGCTGAGGATAGCTCATCGAATAGAGAAATTAACTATTACCAGTTGGAATCGAAAATCAATACGACGACGGTGGATGAAGATAGTTCGGTTCGAACGCTGGTCACGGTTCGAGGCGACCATCGTATCGACGGCGAGAAGTCTACGGCGACGCATGACCCTTGGATCCCATTTACTGTACGGTTCTATTTATACGCCAACTCAGACACGATCAAGGTAGTGCATACACTTCTTTTCGACGGAGCAGCAGACAAGGACTTCATAACTGGGATCGGGCTTCGTTTCGACATCCCGCTGGCTGGCGAGGAGTTATACGATCGTCATGTGAGAATCGCAGGCGTGGAAGGTGGCTTTCTGAATGAAGCCGTACAAGGAATTACCGGTTTGCGCAGAGATCCAGGTGCAGCGGTTCGTGCCGCTCAATTCGAAGGCAAGAAGACACCTGATGTCGCCACCTGGGCTACGACAGTCAACTCGAGACTACAATGGATTCCGGCTTGGAATGATTATACGCTTACACAGTTATCCCCTGACGGGTTTACATTGAAAAAGCGGACTAAAGCCGGGCAAAGCTGGGTAAAGATTCCTGGTGGAACTCGGGCCGGTGGCCTGGCTTATCTCGGGGGTGCTACAACAGGCGGTTTAGCCATTGGACATCGCGACTTCTGGAAGCGATACCCGACCAGCATCGATATATCAAACGCGGCTACAGACTGGGGCCAAATCACGTTATGGCTGTATAGCCCAGCTGGTGAACCGATGGACTTGCGCCCCTTTCACGATGGTCTTGGAGAGGACACGTACGCGAAGCAGCTAGATGCGCTGGAGATTACATATGAGGACTATGAAGGAGGATACAACACCCCTCATGGTATTGGAAGAACGAACGAAATATTTATTCGACCATTTGACAGCACGCCATCTTCGGATGAACTCGCGTCACTAACCGACTTCATTAAGGCGCCACCCGTGCTCGTCCCTCAACCGGAGTACATCAAGCAAACTGAAGCAATTGGAACCTACTGGGATGTGCCGAACAACACGACAGCGACACAAGCCGCGCAAACCATCGAGACACACTTAGACTTCCTTAATAGATTCTATCAGGGACAGATAGAGCAGCGGAAATGGTACGGCTTCTGGGATTACGGTGACTTCATGCACACGTACGACACAGACCGTCATACCTGGCGCTACGACATCGGCGGATACGCATGGGACAATTCGGAATTATCGCCGGATCTCTTCTTCTGGAATTACTTCCTTCGCACAGGCCGTTCAGACGTCTATCGGTTTGCTGAAGCCCATGTCCGGCATACAAGTGAGGTGGACGTATACCACCTAGGCCCCTACAGCGGGTTCGGGACACGTCATGGTGTGCAGCATTGGTCCGACAGTGCCAAGCAGATCAGGGTTTCGACGCCAATATACAGGCAGATCTTCTACTATGTATCTGGCGGGGATGAGCGTATCGGAGAGTTGCTACACGACCTTATGGACGCGGACAAAACTTTTCTAACAGTTGACCCACGACGTAAGGTCCGTGATGACAATGGCACATACGTCCCGGATCCGACTGCCATCGATCTCGACCTCGGTATCGATTTCTCCGGGCTCGCGGCGATTTGGCTTATCGAATGGGAGCGTCGAGGGCCGCGCTGGGAAGAAGCCAAATCGAAACTAAACGCCACGATGCAGGGCATTGCATCGTTGAAAAATGGCTTCGTGACAGGTGTGGGACTATATAATATCTACACCGGGGAGATCAAGCCACCAGCCACAGATCCGAACAATCAGGGCGACGTTGCCGTGTCGCATCTCTCCGCAAGCTTCGGACTGCCTGAGATCGTCGCCCAGATCACCCAATACTTAGGTGATGACTTGCCAGACGCCTTCGACAAGGCGTGGTTAGATTATTGCTATTACTACGGTGCCAGCGCAGACGAGCAGAAGACACGGTATGGAAAGTCCTTTGGGAGTCTAAACCTGCACCAGGGACACTCGCGATTGACGGCCTATGCGGCGAAGAGGCTGGGAAATGCGACGCTCGCCAAGAGGGCGTGGAACGAGTTTTTGAATACGGATGGTTTCGCCCCGACGTCGCCTTGGACAAGTGTGCGATTGACTGGCGGTGACGTTCTATCGCCTGTGGATGAGGCGGCGTGGATCTCGACAAACGATGTTGCTCTATATGGGTTGGCCGCTATCGAGGACTTGGCCCAAGTTGGAGATGCCCTATGATCGATCATAGCTAATGTAATCAATGCGACGTAGCGAATATATCACTACTTATTCACTATGCTTACATTAGTAATTCATCGTCAGGACGACACGGGTGCCGAGCTTCAGATGAAGGCAGTTGAACAACATTCCACATTACCAACGCGCCAATTATGAGTAAAAAATGACGAATAAAATGTATAATGAATGCTACAACTGAATGCCTCTGTTAGCATACCGAATCGATCCATGCCACCGTGAGAGTTGACTAAAGGCTAATGTTTATGGGTTTAGCAGGACCCCTGTCCGCGCCAAACCGGTCTTTTGACCTTGATTGTACTCACCTCACGTGACCGTAAAAACAAGAAATTATAGGTCCCAAAATTATCTCAATTCGCAAATTCAACGGTTTCCTAGTGTAATGGTTATCACAGCGGATTCTGATTCCGCTAATCTGGGTTCGATTCCCAGGGAGACCTAAAATTTACATTTTATTCTGCACGAATTACCAATTCTTATCTACGCAAATTAATTAATTGTCTTTTTTGGTCCGATTCTGGTCGTTTACTTGCTTGTATAAAGGAGCTAAAGGAGCTAAATCAGGACGACAGGCTGCTAAAACAAAAGTGGTCGTGGGTTTTGTTTGTACAATATGCATGACTTCCCATGTCACTCCAATTTGTTCGAGATCATTGGACAGATGCTTATTAGATATCCCTGGATGAGAATGCTAGGGAAAGGAAGCAAGGTTTCTGTGTCAATTTCATTCAGTATGAACATTTCCCTCCCGCCGATATCTCTCTATTATTTATTATTTTTCGTTGCGGAATAAAGGTTGTGATTCCTCCACCCACAAGCAAAGGTTACTTCATCGCAAAATACATCCCATCAGCCCCCTGCAGTATCACTAACTCCCGCCCACATTTACTTAATCATGAATCGTCTTTGTCAATCTTCATATGGCAACCTAGAAGCTGTCATCAATATTTCCGGCCACAACGGAGATGCTGAGCGCAAGCTTGTGCACTTCCGTCGGGAACGGATGGCGGGCCAGTGGTCCGCCTGCGCAGTAGTCTCCAGTCACCCTAAATCTGGTGGCTCAATAATCCAGAGTGTCTCGAAACATCATGCTGATCAAGAGCATGGGGATTTCGAGGTCGTCGTTCTTGAAGACGATGGTGCACTGCAACACTACACACGCGATAACACGATTCCTGTCGACAACGGTGTCCATACCTGGCGCCTTTCAGCAACCGTAACTGCTGCTTCGGGGTCGACACCTCCAGTCACCGGTATCTGATGTTTCTACTCCCCCTCCCAGTTAATACACAGTATGGTCTATGTGCTTGAGTGATTTCCGGCACCAGAGATCTACCTTCTACATTTAAGCTTACTAACATACAATCTCATATTAGCTATCTACGCAGCTCCCTTACTCCAGAGCCAGTTACGTACGGATGACAACTCCGATGGAACCACCCTCGAGACTATAGTTGTTGACGACAACGCCAGGGCGATACACTATCGCTGCGCTCAATATGGAACAAGCAAGAACTCGCCCGAGTGTCGACATCGGTGGCATCAAGGACAGGTGTTTTTAGATTGGGTTATGGGTCCTGCATGTCTCTACCAGACTTCTCCGGACAAGTTGTTCGCACTTGTTCCTCGTGTGGGTGGTGTCCGCCGATGTTGGTTCAAAGACACTACTTGGGTCCCTATCGACAACATCACGACCGGGGGTGTCCCCAGCGGCGTATACACCAACCCCATCGCAGGCGTCACTACGTTTCACGCTTTCGTCCGAATAGGCTACAAAATTCATGAATGGATTGATCAAGCGGAATTGTGGAAAGCTTCCAACTCGCCGCTCCCAGCCTCTTTGAGTTATATTACCCAGACGCCATACCACAGGGTTCTCCCTATAAACCCTATTTCGATCCTTTCTCAGCCCAACAATACACTTAGCCAATCCCACAATACCGAGGCTATTGGTTTCCACGCTTGTGGTACAGGGCTTCATGATGCGTGGATGATACTACACTGGAGTCTCCTCCCAGGAACTAGGGATTGGGTCGTCTCCGATGTTGTGTTACCACGTGTAATTGGGATGCCAATGTAAAGGTGGTATTGCTGGCCAATCTGGTGTCTACTTAGCTAAGACTAGATGTAACCTTGGACCTCATAGAGTCCTATTCAAACCCCAGGAGAAGACGAAAGGATTCGCTCAACACCTTAACATTTGTAGATCGAGATAGAATCACTAAATTTTGAGTTGCTGTCATAGTCTCAACCGTGAGACATACGAGTGATTGTACACATTAAGGCACCGACTCCATTTTGATAATGTTCTAATTATTTTGTAATATTGTAGCTGTATGGTGCTGTAGTTCTGTTCCATGGCAGGTACATCTTGTCTAATCAAATAATTTCATACAGAATATGGCTCTAAAGCTTTTCTAAAGCCCCTCTTATTTCCTAAAATCTTCCAGCCATTTCAATAATCCAGTGATGATCCTTTTCTGGAAGCAGCAACTACAAGCAACATACCTTTGTCAACAACTTCCTTTGCTCCCACAAACCCTATGTGACTGACTGCTGGTAATCAAACTTGTAGACCTCTTGTGTACAACATGTCCCAAGAAATTTTGTGCTCTGGCCTAGTTCATTGTCTCTTTCTACAATTGAAACCTGAAGCATATTAGTACAACCTGCAGTTCATTACCAGGCATTGTTGCCTGCAAGCTTCTCACAAGATCAAAAAATGGCATTATGGTAATCACAATATTGTATCTAATGTCATATAGAACTCCAATTCATTATCCTCTATTGCAAAAAGTCTGTTCCAGAAGGTTCACATTCAAACTAGGCAGGCGCAGGATCCTGATGATTAAAACGCGGAGTCCCTACAATCTACAGCATGTCCCGGGTAGGTTCGCTTGGCCCCGTATTTTCTACCTACCCAAGTATTTTCAGGAGTTCATAAAGTCAGATGTTCTCAAGCCGCACGCTCACAACGCAGGTCCTGTAGCCCTTTCTGTTTTACGAAGTTCTCTCACTAGTATCTCTCTCAAAACTCTAAGTATTTCATATTGAAAGATTCCTCTAATGTGCACAAAAATATCTTGCTAGCATGATGCATCTGTTTTTTTGTGTCACCTCCTTCCAAGTTGTTTGTTACATACAACACGCTGGGTTTCTACCACTGAGTTCTGGTTGTGCTGTCACTGAAAGCCTGGACGTACTTCTTGTGACTTCTTAGATAAGATGCGTACATCCGAGTTGCTAAATTAATATGTGTTTCTTGTAGGAGATAAGTAGCTCCTTGATTTTCCTTGTACTGTACTGCTCCCCGCCTTGTTTTGCTAGGTTATCAGCGACCTACTGGTACAAGCAAGGCTATTCACTCCTAGCAGCTAGGCCGCGTTGGCTGAAGTCCCTTCTCATCATCGTGAGGCTTGCTGTCGCCCTGAGAGACCAGCGGGCACCCAAGGATGCGCAGCACTCCATTGGCTAGAGTTTTATGGCAGGCCCGAAA
This sequence comes from Xylaria polymorpha, assembly GCA_003426235.1. Classification (NCBI taxonomy): domain Eukaryota; kingdom Fungi; phylum Ascomycota; class Sordariomycetes; order Xylariales; family Xylariaceae; genus Xylaria; species Xylaria polymorpha. Next base: position 86,254 of record NQIM01000110.1, on the reverse strand, counting down.
CTCCTCCATGTTGACCACAATGATCACTGTATATTTAGAAGAGGCAGTTGCAAATCTGGCTAGGGCTTGAGTAATCCTCCCCTCTCCCTCTTCCTTTTTTATTCCACGATCTCTAGGAGAACAGTCAAAATTTTTCTTTTCTTCCTCCCACAACAATTTTCTTGTCACGTATCTGGTCCATCCAACCTATTCTTGCAAGGCCCCAAGCAGAATATACCCGAATACTCCTTCATCCAATCCTGCTCTTCTTCCACTTGTTCAGACTGACTGACCACTTGGTTTTCTTGATACGTTCGTCTGCATTGTTCAACATACCCTCTAAAGTTCCGTTAGGCATTGGAATTAGATTATACCTGATTACCCTTGCACAATCCACTCCTTTTCTTGTCATCTCACCTCGCTGGTCCATTAGGCCTCCGGTCTTCCTCAGACACCATGCCTCGCAAGAAACGTGCCAACAAGAATCGCGCCTCCGGCAAAGGTCAGGGAAGTCCAGGTAGATATTTCAATCCTATCAAGACATAACCTTGGACATGGGTCTCTAATTTATGTAATTCCAAGGCACCAATGGCATCTCAGCTCCGTCCACGGCTCCGAACGTTCCTAACCCAAGAGGGACTGCCGCTGTCTCAGCCTTCAGGTATGCTACTCTTCAATCCGATTTTCTACTCAAGCACTTCATGAGTACAACTTCAAAGCCTCGATGTCTACACCCTCCGACCGCAACTGACCGGAAACAGGAAGTTCCATTACACAGAACGCGCCCGCTGTGCCTCAGATCCCCGCTGCAAATAACGTGTATGGGACGCAAGAGGTTGCGCAGCCTAATCCTGGGCTGCAAGCTGTGCCTTATGCGAGCAACGGTTATGTTCTAGCACCTCAACAGGTACAGGGTGCTATCTCCGAGGACCAATACTTACGCTCAGTCCGCTCGTATATCCCGCCCCCGCCTATCCCTGGCCGTGTAACCCAGGTATACGGTGATGCTCGCGACTATTTGACAAATGAACCTCAGGAAGCCCTCATGAGCATGAGCAGTTCACTAAGCAGCCCCTCCATGCAACCTGGCAGAGGCCCAGTCGACCATCCTTCACAGCGTGCTCTGGGACTCAATCGCGATCTTCCAGGAGGCGGCCGCCCAAATCTAAACTGGGTTTCCAATGGCCATCATCTGGGTCACGATCCCTCTATTTCAGAGACAGTTAGCTATGTTGCCCAACCTCAAGCGGTGCCTAGTCCGTACACTACGCGATCAAGTCGTAGGGCGCGCCTGTCCCCTTCCACAGCTCGTCTAGACCACTTCATCAGCGAGGTTCCAGATACGCCAACACCCAGAGGACGAGCTGACCGCGCTAGAGCTGAGACTTCGCATCCTTCGAAGGCTAAGAAAGTTCGGAAGTTTAGCGACCGTGATTCCAACCCACCTATGTCCAGTTCGAAGCGCGGTCGACTAATTGAAGATATCACCGATCAAGAAGATGGAGAAACTCAACCACAAGCGCTGGTAGTTTACACTGGAAACCCTTCTAATGATGCCGTTTCACGTTCCTCCTCACTGGATCTCGTTGACGGAGATAGTTCACACTCATTCAGGCTCGACGTGACAAACGCGGCTACTAGCAACTCCGCGTCTTTCATGTCTGATCCTTTTATGGGTGCTGCTGCTCCTGATTCCTATGAGAACACGAACATGGTCCCCTTCGTGGTCCCCTTCGTGGCCCCCGTCGCAGCCCCTGCCATACCCCCCGTCATGGCGCCGCCGCGTCGCGGTATTATCATGGCCGACAACTACAACATTTTCAACCCTTCCATCATGGCTCGGGTGGCAGCGGCGTGCCAGAACGGCCCCCTCGTAAACACCCCAAGAGCGATCGTAGTATACCATCAGATGAGCATGGCCGACGATCTCTTCTATGCCGGCATCTGGAGAGGGCGGTTCAATGCTAACAATGGATATATTTTCGAGTATCACGATCCGGCTCCGAGCCGCCCCGACGTCCCCGAGCGGCAGCGCAGCGACCGCCGCCCACTCTTCACGCGGGCGCAGATGCCAGATGGCAGAATTACCTGGTGTTCAATCATTAATGGGAACGTGCTTGTACCTGCGTCAGAGGAAATGGAGGATCCTCCTGCTGAGTTGGAATACACGTTGGACCTCATGCAATATTTTTACGTTCGTGTCCCCTGCTCTCCGAATATTGAGCGATACGCCGAACTCGTCGCCCCCCTGCACATCGATCGGTCTCTGGGGTCGAACTATAGGAACGAGGTCATCGTCGGCATGGCCCCGGGATCTAATCCAGCCACTGCCGCTCTGCGCTTTGGTACGCCAGCCGAGGCTTCCTCGGCTGCGGCAAGGACAGCGCTCCGTTATATTCCTTCTGTCCGTTATCAGGATCCGCCGCCCGTCTTTACGGAGTCTCTGGCTGCTACGACTGCCCCCCTTGACTTCGGTATGGCCTCAAGTACATCTGCTGCTCCGTTTCCCCCAGTCGGTACCAGCATGGTCCCGAGCGCGACAGGTTATAATCCTGGTTACCTTGGTGCATTCCCGGGTCCGGTTATGGCCTCAAGTGCGTCTGTTGCTCCACCTCCCCTTGTCAATCCTAGCATTAATCCAAGTATGGAGTGGCTTAACTATGGCAGTTCTGGCCCATTCCCGGGTTCAGGTATAGCCTCAAATGTTCCCTCTACATTAGGCGCCACGTTTCCCACCACCGACACGCACATGACCCAAGATCCCACAGGTTTTGATCTCACTAACCACGATGCATATGGGGATGAGGTCCCATGTTACCCATCTGGATCCCCTGGGATGTCTTCATTTGATAATATCGATGCAGCGTTTGACATGACAGGTTCCTCTTATCCAGTCCCCTCAAGTACATCTCAGGCTCCGGATGCAATGCCCACTTCCGCAGTTACGGCATCTAATCTGCAGGAATCTGTTGACTTCATAGTAGCCACAGCCACTGTACCTACAACCACACCTCCGCCCCCCCTTACCAACGCCAATATGACTTCAGCTATGGCAGGTCCTTTCGCCGGTTCCATGACTCACCACCCTAATCCGATCATGGCTCCAAACTCCACAACTGTGCCTACAGCTCAACCTGCAGCTTCGCCTGCCCCTGTTGGCGTTGGTGGGAACGTGGACCTCGTGAATTCTAATAACTGGTATTTGGACCATTGGCTCGGATCCAGTGCCAACTTCTATGGAAACGCTCTGATGGGAACTAATAACGAAGGTTCTTCTTCCAATTTCATCGATTCTACCAATATCGGCGATAGACAGTCGTCCAACAGCAACATAGCTATGAGCAACGGGCATCCCCTCGGCAACAACCGGTTCATGATCGACGGGGTCGAATTTGATTGTAGCCGTTCAATTATAGATGACTACTCAGATCAATACACAGATCGTGATACCACTAGTGAGCTTCCAAGTGAGGAGTTGAACGAGACCTCGGACGAGGAAACGGATCCTGGTGCGATGGTCGAGGAGATCAATGGGGTGGTATTCAAAGGATAGTTGAAAGCCGCAGTCATACGTTTGACAGCTCTGAAGGTAAGTAGCGGCTTCTAACTCCCTTTCTTCAGTTCCTCTGCATGTGATAGTGAAGCTAACGAAATCCCAGAGCAAGTCTCTTCCCTGTCTATGGTCCCCGTATCCTACCCGTGGATCTTGTCGTCCAGTTCTCATGCCTGATTCTGCTCGATTTAGCTTTGTAACAACACCAGAAGAGTTATTGATTTTGTTTCCTTTCCGATTTTTCGCTCGTGGCTTGTGGCCAAGACTGCGCAGTTCATGCTCTCTGCTCGAAGAAGATCGGATGATTGCCTGGCGCCTTCGAACCCCGACCACAGACACAGGAGTTCAGAGTTCACGGGTTTGATTTCTCTTTCGCGCGGGCTAATCGGCACCAATGCTGCAACAGGTAGACAGAATCTCGCGGTTCTTTCGCCCGGCCTGGAACATGAGGTACACCAGCNCAACCCAACTCAACCAATTTCAAAAACCCCCCAAAAATCAAAAAAGGAAAAAGACCAAAAAAAAGGACTTCATCTCACACATCGGTTTCAGCTTTCCCTTACTCATGTTACAGAAATGCCCTCCCCTTGGCCCGCATTCTACTCTCCAAGTACGCCAGACTAGACGATCACACGCAACATGGACGGGCACATACAAAGCTTGATCGATAATTTGGCTTTCCCTTGCTAATACGCACTGGCTTCCTCGAGTTTCCCCGTCGTCTTGCAAAATGGGTCTTCACTGGTCTTCTCTGCACAAGCCAGTTGGACCTTGCCGTCTGGCGAGACGATAAAGAGTGGTCTGGTTTCTCTTCACGAACTACGTGGCACGTGCTACGACAGGATGAATGCAACGAATCGACGATTCGTTAGTCTTCTCTGCATCAAGCAGGTTGAGCCTCACATGATGGTACGAAAGACGACCGTTCTCTGGTTGCGCCCACTGTCCCGTAGCTAGTCGTTAGAGATGGCCTTGTTTAAATAAATGTATTAATACTGCTAACCTCGCCACCCCCCCTAAGTTTGTCGTGAGTTTCATGATTTTTAAGCTGTTTTGGAGGTTTCGAATCTTGTTCTCTTTATTCGTAGTTCCAAAGGATAGAAAGAGAAACTAGAGCTTGATGATTCTTGAAAATTGAGAACTATAATCTATCCTCGATAGGGAATCTGGGCTCATGTCTACATAATTATGTATCTGATCCCCGACACTTCCAAGCTAGAAGATGGGAGGCTTCTGGAACATACGGGACTGTCGAGCCTCCGGCACCGGGCCGAATCATGCACCTATCCGCGGCATAACAGGATTCCGCTCTGCAGCTGAAAAATTGGCCAATTGGGCGAGCTCTAACCCAGCGTATATCGGTCTATATATCTGAAATGGGATTCTAAGGAGGGGATCAATGCCTGCCTCGAATTCCGTATTGTTGGAAACTGGTCTAGCTGATCGCAAAGACAACAGAGGTCGGACAACATCTAGGCATCTCTTAGCGGGAGTTCGAAGATAGTACGAGGGGGGTTAAGACCCTAATACAAACTCACATACGTACGGATGGCAAGTCTGCTCAGGCCTGGTGGTTTCCACCTTACCCGCGTTGCACGGTGACAGGTCCTTCGCGGAATCTGAAATGCCATCAGACGGCGTATAGTTGGCTCAACTGTACTACGATGGCGAGCTGTGAATTAAGCCTCGATGATTTCGGTCCCATCCCGATATCCTACGCCATACAGTACAAAGCAAGCGCATATAGAGGATCGCATACTGTACAGCCTCCCCTCTCCTCGGCATCAGACAGACGGGAATAAGAGTAAGTGCTCCAACATTTCTTTTTCGCTGGCTCGGCCGTAAAGAGCGGTTGCTGCACGTCAGCAGCAGCCATGGTCCATCACGTATCGATACCGAAAATCAATAAATGCTCGTTTCATGCAAGACAGACAACACACTACCTAACTTAAGTGCGGATGGCTCGGACGATCTCAACAATTGAACGAACGAATGTGGCTTCTCCATCACGCGTATAAATCAGCGATAGCACGCGCGGAGTCCGTGAGTGCAAGCAACCCTTCAGCAAAGGCGGTGGACAGGTGTGTTTATTCTCATTTTCTCTCTCTCTCTCTCTCTCTCTCTCTCATTCTTCCTCCTGTGCTACCAACACCCCTTTAATTCACTTATTAGCACACCCCCTGCTCACAGCTAATTATAGCCTACCTACCGAGGGCAGACCCAGCTGGCTGGATACCGGTGCTAAGGAACTCCTTAGGAGAAATTCTACGCCAAACGCTACTCCACTCCACACCGCAGACTGACTGACGTCGTATGACCGACCATTCCTGCAATTCTTCTGAGACAGCCTAGGTATCGTTACAATGGTTTTTAAGCTGGCACTTGTGAGTCCCGACGTCTTACCCTGTATACCTCCCCATTTTAGACTGCCCATGGTATTCGGGATGCGAGCAGGTACTAGATTAGATACTAATTGGGAATTACGTATGTAGAGTGTTGTTGCCTTGGCCCTGCTGCTACCTTTCGGTCGCGAGCGCGGGCAGGTGTTGTCTTCGCTGTTCTGGAAGAACGCGCCCCATCGGCTGGTCAAAGTCAATACCTTTGCGTCGCACCAGGTCAGGTTCTTCGATCGCATCCGTAGCTGTGAGGATGCGCTGATCGTCGAATCAGAAGGTCTTGCCATCCTCGGCTGCGATCCCGGTCGTGAGAAGTGGAATACCGTCATGGTAAAAGCCCAATGATTTATTTATTTATATATCTATCATGAAGCTATCGTTGTTAGTCGTTTGTCCCGGTCGTCCGAGCCTGGACGAGCTGTCTTGTCTCGGCTGCATGCATATCTTTAATATCATGTGTTTCGCGGTCGCTGACACTCAATCGATCTCAGGGCATCTTCCTCCCCGAGCCTCTAGAAAGCGGCGGGCTGTACGTATTCGACTACAAAGACGCGAGTGCGCCCGACGACGAAGCACTCAAGAAGCTCGACTTTGTCGATTTCAAATTTCAGTCTGATTTCCACAGTCTGGGCATGGCTTATGAGGAGTCTACGTCGACCCTGTTCGTCGCTAGCCATCGCCATGATTTCCCCGCCGTGGAGATGTTCAAGCTGGACTTGAAGGCGTACACGGCGACACATCTGCGGTCCATCCAGCATCCGCTCATCCACGGTCCGAACTCTATCGTGCTGATAAACGATCACGAGTTCTTCGTCACTAATAACAACCACTTCCTCATCCGAGATCATCCGATTTTGAATAGGATAGAGACCAATCTCGGCTTGCCAGGCGGCACTATTGTCCACGTCGACATCTCACCCATATTCAAGGACCCGGAAGCCTCGGTGCAAGCTAATATCGTTGCGCGTCTTGCCTTCGCGAACGGCATCGAACTGTTAAATGACACAACAGCCGTCGTCGCATCATCAGGGAAGGCAAGTGCTTATTTTTACACCATCAGCAGGCCACAGGGCGAGACGGGGTCGCCAGGTGTGCCGAAGTTCATATCCGGATCGGCGCTCAGGTTGCCATTTGGTCCAGACAATCTCTCGGTCTCCAAGGATGGCGCGCTCATGATCGCGGGCCATCCGCACATCCCGAGTCTTGGCAAGTTCGCCAAGACGCGGCACATCTGCAACTCGCCAGCCGAACTTGCCGAGGCAGACGTGCTTATGCAGGAGACTTGCAGGACGTTTTCGGCGCCGTCTTGGGCGGCCAGATGGACGGAAGATGGTGGACTCGAGACTTTGTATGCCGACGTGGAATATCCAACAAGCGCCACGGCCGCGCGGGATTCCGATAGGAAGATAGGCATAATATCCGGCCTCTACGCTAAGGGTATTCTTGTGTGGAGGGAGTAATTGTTCCAAACCACCTATTGAAGAAAGAGCTTGATCCAGGCCGGTTTCGCCAACCACATGTATTTCATCGCGGCCCTCTCAACGTCAGGGTGGTAGATTCGCAGCATTTGCAAGCGATATGGCGGCAAATCTGGTTTACAGAACGTGCTTGTTCTTTCACATCGCAGCCAAGACTCCTGGTATGGTTCTGGTAATGATGATATGTGCATGTTGACGGGTATGACCCAAAAATACTGAAGTATATACAAGAATGAATAAAGTGCAGACTTTCCCAATCGAAAAAAGCGCTCATCGCCAGATCCTACCCAGGTGACAATCTTCCCATACTCCAACCCCTCGCGTACCCGTCCGCGGCGTTCGTTTCACGTCGGTCGGTGAGATATCGTCGAGATCGATGTCGGACTCGCTCGAGGACGTTCGTTTCGCTAGGCTTACTGGCACGATGACCACCATTCGCTGGACTTTACGCACTTGTAAGGCGATTGGCAAACCGTCGACCCCGTGTAACCATTCCCTCCACACCTGTAACTGGTTAGCAAAAAGATGTTCTGTTTCTGAGAGATACCACACTGGGCCCGAAAACCATGTCCCAATCACAATAGCCTTAACGCTTTTAACAACCAGTTCTAAGGAGAGGGGAGATCCTACTGTCCCCATTGAGGAACACCTGTCCCAGACGGAGGTAGCGTGGTTGTTGTGGTGGTGGCCATAGTCGTCGACGTCGTCGTACCTCGTGTCGTCGTCGTGGTGCTGCCCCGAGTCGTCGTCGTAGTGCTGCCGCCGCCGCTGCCACCGAGCGAGGAGCGGACGCTAGCGAGGAAGCCGCTGTTGGTGTAGAGCTGGCTCATGTCCCACATCATGATGCCGCCGAAGCTCGAGTACTTCTTGGTGTCCTGGATGATGCTGCCGAGGGTGGTGGCGTCGACGTAGCCGCCGCCGGCGCCGTGTTAGCGGGAACACCGATGAGGACCTTGACGTTGGGGTTCTTGCTGGTGTTGTGCGCCCAGTCGTCCCAGACGTTGAAGTTCCACGCGTTGGTGTTGGAGAAGTTGATCACGCCGCACCAGTTGTTGTAAAACTGGATGTTGATCCAGTCGAACGAGACGGCGCCATTCAACATGTCGTTCATCGCCGCGTCGGGGTACACGCACTGGGGCGCCGCCGAGAGGTAGTATTTCTTGCTCGAGTCGGCGTCCATGAGCGAGCGCAGTTGCTGCGCGAAGGGCACGAAGTTCTGCGTGCTGGACTCGAAGTCGAAGTCGAATCCGTCGACGACGGCGGAGCCGAAGGGTCGGTTGGCGGCGGCCGTGTTAGAACCGAACAGGTCCCAGACGGCCTTGGCGGACGCTTGGGCAGATGACGAATCGCTGAAGCCGCCCTCGTAGTATGTGGCACCACCGATCGACAATAGGATAGTCTTGCCCTGGCCCTGGCAGTATTTGATGTCATCCCTATGAGTTTATGCGTTAACTGAAGCCCGGTAATAGCTTTCGGGATTCTGCTATATAGAGACATACTCGATCTCGGGGCATTGGAGTAGGCCGGTGCCGCTAATAGCAGTGCATTTGTCGCCAGCGCTGGCGAAGTTGGTGGTCGGGGTCTTGATGGATGTCAAGAACGAGACGTTGATGATCTGCAACGGCCTGTTAGAACACCCGATTTGCTAATATTAGACAGAAATCATCTCACGTTGATTCCATTGTCTGTTGGCCAGGGTGTTAGTGACAGTCTTTTGTAAATATAATATCATGGCAATCATCTTACCATCGCAGTACTCCTTAAGTCTTCCCTGAGTAGTAGCGCCGTTGGCCGAGTTCTGGCCTATGTAGATCATGTTAGTCTATCTGCGCCGTGGATCTTTGTATGCTGATCTATCGCCCTTACCCCAGTATACAGAGATGTTATCGGTCCCTGTAGCAGAGTATCCGGCCAGAGCGGATGGAGCGGAGGGCGAGAATGCTGGCGATCGAAGCCAGACTTGTTCGAGAGGGAGCCATTTCAAATGAAGGAGAGACGAGCTCGAGCTAGCTGAGCTATAACTGTATAAATAGAAAAAAGGAATGTGCGAGCTAAAGCTGCCTGAGCTGGTGGAATGTCCAAATGTGGTGGTGCTCTTAAAATCATAATAGGATCGTGAGGGCCCCTTCCATTATATACCAGTTCTGCTCCCTTACTGACAGCGAGGCCGCCACGCCAGGATCAACGTTACTCAATCATCAGATATGCCTGGCCGACCATGAGATGACGGGCCCATGGCGCGCGTGCAACCTCCGAACCTGAATCGATAAGGCGGCACAGCCAAGGGGCCCCGTTTTCAGAGCCGACGGCATGATCGAGACCATAGTCAGGGTGAGATTCACGGCTCCAAAAAGAAATCGATCCGGGATAGTAACATCCAGGATCTAGGCTCGTTGCAAGAGCGTGGTTGAGCCACGGCGGTGGTCATCCTACCACGAACGGCTGGTCCTGGTGGCTGTCACGATAGGTGCATGCCAGCGGGCGGCAAGTGGATGATACAAGCAGGTGATTAGCCACAGGCGAATAGCAAGCAAGATTAGATCGCACCGAATAGGGATAGGATCGACAGGCACAGAGGTTTGGGTTGTACCAACGAGGCTTGTGAAGCGTTGACAGTGGCAAGTCACATCGTGCTAGTTCATCTCCTGTTCGCGCAAAGGCGAGGAGCAGGGCAGCGATCGGCGGCCAGCAGCATGCCAGGCAGCTTCCGGATCGGTGCGCGAAGGAATGCTCGGGGGGATTGACCAGCCGAGTCTACGGCCGGATCGGAAACATCGCTAGCGGGGGCTGCAATGTAGAAATTGGCGAGGAGGCTCTAATATGCAAGCAATATGTCTAATAATACCTACTTAGTATATATACATATGACCCGAGGTCCATCCAGTCAGACAATCCTTCATCAAGCACGGGACGGCCATGCGCGGCTGGGCACCCACTGAAGCGAGACATGCTTCGGCGCTGAAGAGACACTGTCTCTCGATTTGAGTCCCCCCTTTTGGCCTCTACTGCTTTCTCCCACTTCTACAGTATTATGTATCTGGTGATTGTTACATCTCATCCCAGCAACTGTACTGTAGTGCCGGTCAGTGGCCATTTCGAGATAAGCTGAGGTGTCACTAGCCCATCAAGACCTTGGCAATGGAAAGCTCATGCGTGTGCTGCGATTAGCCCCTTGCATCCCCAACTTCCCTTTGCGGAATAGGGGCGCAGCTCGACGAATAGGAGGATTTAACGGCACATCACCACGAGGGACCCCTAGCAAGGAACTGTGAGCTCTAGTACCAAGTCTGGTAGTTGAAGCAAGACCGTTGCAACCTTGTGCGGATATATGTTGTCTTTCAGTCATCCCTGGTGACAGACATGCAGATAACTGGAAGCACTGGATTTAGTCAAGTGTCAATGAGCCTATGCACGTCAGAGTTGAAAGGGGTCTATAACCCCGGAGAAGACAACAGGATTGAGCTTGCCCAGGATCAAACTAAGCCTTATCTTGCTTGCTTGCTATGTGGCGATCATATGAACAAAAAACCCAGTGCCAAGCTTCACCGTTTCAATGCAACCATCGTTGAGTAGACTAAATCACTTGTCCTCAGCCTTAGGCGCGCACAAACCTAAGCATTTGGTAATATTGGTATGTTAGTATACTGACTGCCTATACCTAGGTGTGCCTATCTGGGCAGTTCCTCACCCTATCTCCCTCTTGCAGTACGTAATCTCCAACACATATGAAGGGGGACGCCATAAGACCGACGAAACCCCAAATGGCAAGCCGATGTGACAGGCTTAATCAACGCTCAACTGTTTTGCTCTCACTCTACCCCTATCGTGGTACCAACGCGTTTTCAAGGTGTATCCACGATATGAACACCAGTTGTGCAACGTTACTACACCAGGTAAGCTTTCCCTTATAGTATACTCAACGCCGCCCGATAACCAAACCCCAGGGAGCTACCAACCCGACTCTAGCAGAGATAGTTAGGCTTCTTTACCTTAATGCAACCTCATAGGTAGCTTGGTTACGTCCGTACGCCCGTGATAACGATGCCATACAGTACTTGTTCATGGTGACATGATATCGACAGAACACACCAAACATCAACGACAGTCAAGATACTATGCTAGATAGGACGGCAGGTGATGGATGAAAGACTACGTGGAAGATAAGCTAGTCCGGAAGTCTAGCAGCACCGTCTCATTCGTAGTTACACCAATGTTCACATCTCCCTTGCGCGCCCCGAAGCTCCCGCACCAGGTCTAGGTGGGAGGCCAACGGCACTCCCGCGAACACCAACGCGAAAGCGAAAGGAGAAAGTGGCGCGAATGAAGATGTACCGTATAGGGCTCGGCAGAGAGTACAAGGCGTTCATGGTGCCTTTTTTTTACCGTTATTTTTCTTGTGCTGGGGCTTCAAGTTAAAAAGCTTCCTTTTTGGGCCAAGGCCGGGCCTAGGAGCTCCTGAATCCTTGAAAGTTAATGATGTTCTCTCTTGATGGCAACATCCGATTCTGAGTGTTTAAGTCTAATTTCTAATTTACACAGTGAGAATCACTATACCAAATTGTCCGGCGCGGGCCGAAGGAGCAACTTACCTTACCCCAGATCTCTACACTAGCATGAGCATCCCTCCCATCTCCATCCGGCCGAGGCCGACTACTTCGCTTTACCTTACCGTTGTGACATGACCTACTATTTTCAACATAAGCCTGGGTAAATTTGGCTTGTTTTTTTATTGTTAGTGTTAGCGTTAGTCTTACATGGTAGGCTATGATCAATCCTCCAGGTTTCACATAACACGCCGCCAAGCCATAGCTCTAAAGAGAAGTCGGTAGGTAGGAGAATGTCATCAAGGATTCGGATGAATTTAAACGATTCCGCCTCGCTTGAGTTAACATTAATTTGCACTAAGTCCTCTTAATTTAGAAGACTGGTTTTGTATTTAAGCCGCATCGCCCCCAAGTTGCTCACAACCTCAGATCCTGAACCTCAACTTCGGGTGCTGAGCCAAATGCTCAAGACCAGAGGAAGAGAGAGAGAGAGTCACTTGAAAGCAAGAAACTGACGCTTAACCGACGAGACTAAATCTCCCATCTATTAGAATCTCTAACAAAGCAGCAGCAACCCTCCCGCACTTCCAATCTGCCAACCTAAAGCCAGGTACATCTACCATATCACTATATGGTCCAAAAAAGGTCGACAAGTAATCCGAATTCCTAAGATAAACAAAGAAGACCTGGGCATGAAGCCTCCAAAAGGGGAAAAAATAACGAGGTTCCAAAAACTCAGTCAGTCCGGTGTAAAAATCGGTGCCCGTAGCCCCCCAATCAGATATCCATCTTCCTTCCCTCCTAGACTCCCTACGGATAAAACGGCGCTCAGCACTTCCGCAAGAACATCCCAATGCCGTTCCCCTGCATACAATCCAGACATGTGTCTGCCATTGGCGCCTCGGATAGGAGTACGCTGGAGTGTGATGTCGAGCCCGGGCAAGGGAAGGTGCCGAAGCTTTGTTCCAGGCCCTCATGTAGTAGGCCATTGTCTATCGTCTCGATGCCGCGGGGCATGGAATTGTATGTCGTGTTAGCATCCGTTAAATCGTCGAGCGCCGAGAACGTGACAAGACCCGTGCCCGTCAGGTTATACGCCGTCCCGCGTTGCATCCGGAACGAGAGCTCGCAGGTCTTCCCGGCGTCCCTGTCGTCGAAGTGGAAGTTGAAGATGGACGACGCGTTCGGCGATACTTGAATGTGCTGCTCCGCGTTGGGCCCGTACGCAGCGTCCGGATTGCCTAGATCCGTGAGAATGATGCTTTCGGGGCCGACTTCGACGCACCCGCTTGATGTAGGGGCGGGCTGTGTAACCGTCGTCGTCGACGTGCTCGTAATGCTCGTGGTGGTAGTCTGACCGCCGGTCGTAAACGGCGTAGGGGTCAGCGGCCCTGTCGAAGTGGACGATGTAGCCAGAGTAGAAGGCGTCGTCCCGGAAGATGTCGGTGAATTCGTTGATCCCGAAGCGGGACCGGTTCCCCCTCCTGGACCGACGCCACCTCCTGGACATGTAGACGGCGCGCAACTATCCGCTTGGATCGTGATTTCATGACATTGATCACTGATGGGACGGAGGTAGATGTTGACCTCGTCGCCCACTCCGGTTGGACACTCGTAAAAGACAGATTGGCCGTTGAAAGATAGAGAGCCATCGCACCCGATCTGGAAGCCGTGATCTGGCTGTTGATTTTTGTCGCACTGGAGTGTGAAGGTTGGGGCTATCAAACATGGTTAGTTCAGCAACGTAACTACTAGGTGAGGTTCAAACATGGAGATTAACGTACGAGTCCACCAGCATCCACTGCCTTGCTGGTCAGCAAAAGCGTCGCCAAACCAGGTGAACAAGCTCGGTGACACATCACGGCTGGCCCGGGCCTGACCGCTGCTTTTCTCGCCGATGGACCCGTTGAAGGCTCCTGAGCACGACAGATGAAAGCCACAGCCGACATTGTCGCGCGTAGCGCGGGCATCGACGAGGTTCAGGGAGTGCAGCCAGACGACGGACAAGAGGGGTATGATGAGCATGGCTAATATCATGGCGCAGAGGCACTTGTGGAACTTGCCAGGTCTGGAAAGAAGCAAAATGATGACGGTCGTCCAAGGAGGCTTCCAAGAAAAACAGACCAAACAGACCAAAGAATCGACTTAGTTATCGTCCGAGTTTTGATTCTGCCTCGAAACTAGAGCCAGGTGTGTGATAATATCGGTGTGAGATGGCCATTTCTCTCGCGAACGGATCGTGACTCCATCTCTAGCCGCGTTTCCCGCTATTTGTGCGCCTTCCGCTTCATCCCATGCAACGCCTTCCTTGCCATGGTATGGGTAGCAATGCAATAGAGCCTTTCCGGGTCCACACGCACAGAACAAAGCAGGAGCAGATTGTGCAATCGCAAGGGCGTTCGTAAGCGTATGAGGTAGTTACGCTTCGGTTGGCGTGTCGAGGGCTCACAGGCCAAGGTCACGGGAGGATCACGAAGACAATCAAGGTTAGATGCAGGTAACCAGTGTGCTCACATTCCGTTCTACACTACCCATCACCCACAAAACTGGTATTTCAACCATTCTCTTCACCGCCGCTGGAATCATCGTCCGACTCACTCAACTCTTCTAGGGGTATCATGTCATCATCATCTCCGCTTGATGCCTTCTTGGCATCGACTCTAGGTGCACTCTCCGACTCGTCGTCCTCACTAAAGCCTTCAAATTCATCCTGGTCATCTTCGCTATCGTCGTCATCCTCTGCAGTCTTTGTGTCGATTGACGTGTTTACGATAGGCTTCGAGACCGGGTCATCTTCAGCATCATCTCTTTTCCGTTTCTTAGGTATTTCACCTAGCCGGCCTTCACGACCCTCGATAACGGCGGCTGCATCACCATCCTCGGCCTTTGGTGCTGGTGTAAACCACGGGATCTTCCCTCGCATGAAATCTGTGCCCACGAGTTAGCAACTGAGGATACTAGGCCCATGGGGAAACGGAGCACGCCTATGGAACACGACGAAGATAGGAGAGTATCTGACCTGTTAAGACCATTTTGGCGACACCGTCTAGGTCTACTTCTCCGGCCTTTAGTAATCTCCCCCCCTTTCGGCCGAGGATCTCGAGGAACTCGTGGTGATCCTTCCAATTTTCTATCTCGTATGTTTTGCTTAAATGATGCCTTTTTACTTTCGCCATCATCGGCTCGATATATTGCTCTGGGTTCTCAACTTTCTCACTATAATATAAGTTTTATCAGTAATAGCTCTCATGGATCTACAACGGATTATCAGCGGGAAACTTACATTCTTACAACTCCACGAAGCAAAATATCGGCAGGTTTGTCGTTAGCATTGGGAGGCACGATCCCGGGGCAACTTAGGAAATTCCATTAGTGTTACTTGTCCGGGTATTTTTCTTGTGGTTTCGGTTACGAGGGTTTTTGACACTATTCCCCCTTCGAAACTCAAAGAGCTAAGAAATAGTAATAACATACTCGATGAGATAAATCCGTTTCATCAATGTGACAAACCTAGTTTGCTATTATTAATATTTTCTACCGTTATAGATGGTGGGGCTGATACTTACTGCCAAACTTTAGTTTCGCCGGGGATCGGAGCAACAGTAGCGACCTTCTTAGATTTAAGGGTGTTGATGATGCTGGACTTCCCGACGTTAGGGTAGCCGATTAGGCCTACACTAATTTGCTTCCGGTCCTTATGGAGTGATGAGAATTGCCGTAGTAGCGATATGAGCTGGCCTTTGCCAAAAGAATTGGTTATCGACGCATGGAAACATATAGTCGGCACCTCTCGGGAAAGGTGACGGACCCATGCAGCCTAACAAGAATTAGTAAACTGGCTCTAATATGTAAGAGTGGAAAGTAAAGAGCTATAGAAGCAGAATGTATGAATCGTAACTAAGAAGTCTACCACAGGCTACCTGATAATGGGAGAGGTAGACTTCAACTCAGTGAAACACGGCGAAACTTATGAGAGGGTCCCAAAACGGAACCCAATCCAGCTCACAAGTCCGAAGACAAGGGAACAGCAAGTTTGATGTTTGATTTTCCAACGCTGTAACAGATAACTTCCAAGGAATAGCAATGAAGCAGAAAGTATCCTGACAAAAGCATTGGGACATTGTGAGGATGGCGATTTCGAAATAATGAAATACGTACGGCGACTGAAGTTGGAATTAAGTCAACTTTGTTCAAAACGAAAACAAGATGTTTATGGCTTGCTTCCCTCCTCAGATATTGCTCGACGGCTCGACATCTAGTGCCCTCGGGATTGCGCGCGTCTGTTTGGAATCAGAGATTAGTAAATGTCAGATAACAACAGTCTTAAAAGGACCTATGCAAAATACATACCCAGTATGTGAAGGACCACATCCGAGGAATCTAGGACCTATTGAAGAATTAATAATGTTCACAAGGTGATTCTTAAGAATCTGAGTGTTTCCAAATGACGGACTTTATACAATTCGTTCCAAATTCGTTTACTTTGTCCTTTTGAAAAAACAGGCTCGATAGCCATTGACAAAGGGTCTCCAAGCTCAACTCTATCCTCGCCGCCCTCGATTTCGCCGGCGCCACTCAGAAGTCTGGCTTGCTCCAAACGGCCAGTATACGTATCCACGCTGTTCTCGGTATCTTCGGCCAAGTCGGTCAACGAGCTCACTCCTAGCTTCACACGTTTGCGCTGCGCCTTTGGGCCAAATGTTTCCGCAAAAGACGATGTTTCGATCGTCATTTTTGCTTGATGCTGTTTCAGCCCTGGTGTATCGGAACCGTCTCGGATAAGAGTCATAGGAAGCTTGTTCGATTTAAGAAGGACTGAGTATGGATCCGTAGCTTTTTCCGCCATGGCCTCGCGGAATTGGGTTAAGCTGTCTTGAGAAATTACTCTCGTATTTTGGAACCATCGTCGATTCGGTTCTATCCGAGCAACCGGCGCATCTCGTGACTCTGGTAGCAATGTTAGCCGCCCACAGCCGATGAAGAAAGCACGGTTGATATTCTCCGAGATAGGGACGTACGGTATTTGGCGGCTCTAGAGCATAATTAGAAATCGGTATCATGCTGTCGGACATGGCAATGGACTTACTGGACGATCTTGCCCTCAGCATTTCTTCGCGGACCGTGGTCCTTGCGAATATTCAGGGCTCTAATCTTTTTCGCATCCCTGCGGTTTCTCATTAGTACTCGTATCACAATAAAGGATAACAAGAATCCCCCACCACAGTCCCTCTTCCTTCCTGCCTTACCTATAGAAATTTTCTCCCTTGATCTTAACATTATCCATGCTCCCCGTTTTCCCCTCCCGGGAGAGACGGTTTCTTTCCTTCTTCCCGGTACCCATGATTGCGGATTGATGTGCCGATTCGGATGGAGACCAGAGAAGATTGGCTTGCTGGTGAGGTAAGTTGAAGGAGAAGGGAATCGCGGCAGCTTGTCCAGCATTTTTATTCTAGCGCAGCCCCACCTACTTTTTTTGATTCTGCCCAACCGTGAAATCTTCACCGCTTTTGCTCCC
This sequence comes from Xylaria polymorpha, assembly GCA_003426235.1. Classification (NCBI taxonomy): domain Eukaryota; kingdom Fungi; phylum Ascomycota; class Sordariomycetes; order Xylariales; family Xylariaceae; genus Xylaria; species Xylaria polymorpha. The sequence goes on along the minus strand of NQIM01000110.1, from coordinate 68,789 downwards.
GGTCCTGTGTCTATCGGAAAGGTGGGGCCACATGGTGGTGGAACCCCGGAACATTCAATTGGTATGCAACTTTTCTGTCGGCAGGAAAAAGGTCGACTCGAGCTTCAATCATTTCCGTCATTGTCAACCGAGCGTTGGTGTCAGCAAGACACGGCCCACCCATTCTAAGAGGAGAGGGAGGGTCAATTCCGAAGCCACTCGAGGCTATCAATCTCCGATATCCGATCCAACCCGTCTGCCTCCGGTGCTCACGGTGCCTGGAGTCCACTTCACCCATCACCATGGCCTCCCTTCTCCCACGAGCCGCTCTTCTACCGCGAAGCATAACGAGTAGCGCAGCCGCATCGCCATGCACGACGCCGGCCTTCACACGGCTCTTCTCCTCGACGCCTAGTGTGCTGTCGCAACAGATCCCGCCCGAGTCCCCGCTGTTCATCAACGTGCCGAACCCGCCGCAGGACCAGTCGATCGAGGCGAAGCGGGACTTGAAGCGGCTGCGAGGTTTCGTGCCCGTTCCCCGCCACGTCTTCGCCCACCGTGATAGCCACCAGAAGCCCACCGACTCGTGGCTCGACCGCGCCGCCCCCGAGCCCAGCAATGCCAAGTCGCAGGCCGAGCCCGGGTCCGACGTGAAGGCCTGGAAGCGCAAGATGGCCGCGAGCCGTCGGGAGAGCATACGCTCCGGTGTGCGGGATCTGTGGGCGCGGAAGCAGCGCTTCGACGCTAAGCGCCTGGCCGCCCGCACCGCAAAGCTTGCCGCCAACAAGGCCGCCGCCATGGCCCCGAGCCGCGAGGACGAGCGTCTAACCCGCGCCACAATCAATGCGGGCACCTTACAGACCGCTGTGGCCCCTGACCCGCTTCGTTTCGAGCGCGGTCTTGCGTCCGCCGCGCGCACCGCCGCCATCGCAGCCAACAAGAGCGAGGCGCGACGCGACGCTATCCAAGGTCTCTACCTAAATGCCCGGTCCTTCATCGTGAATGAGGCCGAGCTGGAGACCTTCGTCAACCGCGAGTTTGCCGACGACCACTTCGCGAGAAAAGGCCCGAGTAGTACCGGCTATCGCATCCAGAATATCTGGGACGCCGAGAACGAACCCATGTCCGTAGCTGACATGCTGAACGAGCTTCAGCGCAAGCACGACACCCTAGTATCCGACATGACCTCGGAAGAAACACGCACAGCTCGGAGACAGAAACGGGTCGCTGAGGAATTGACCGGTGGCAAGATGGACGACTACAAGCACGCTCGCACCTAGCCCTTGATGTAGGAGAGCAAAACGTACTGGAAACGTTGTCCCTACTAGAAGAATTTTGGGTGCTGTACAAGCATTGGGACGATACCCTTCCATTGTTGACTAATGCTGTCATAAAACTTGCTACAAATATGTACCATATGTATATAACTCCTGGTTAAACCGTATTTTGAAAAGGCTGAGAATGAGACGACGAACTCCCGTAACGCCAGCCGTATGCATTTGAAAACAAGAGGATGATCAAGCCCTACTATCTACGCACAAGCGATGCATATCTGCAGACGTCCAAAACCCATCAAAAGCGGACTCAGTATCAACATCTATCATAGGTACACATACAACAGAGTCCGTCGTATTCAAAACATCTTCCTCTACCTTCTCTCCACTAGCAGGAAGTGCATCGCTACGTAAGCCAAAACAACAAAAGTAGCAGCAAAGATACCCAGATTAATAATGTCCATCCACTTGGCCCCATTGTCGAAACCGAACGAACTCAGAATCGCGGCGCCCGGCACCGTGATGTCAAGCCCGTATTTCTTATCTACGAGCGTCAGTTTGATCACCTCGTTGACGATGAGTGCCTCAAACCCGTAGTGGAAAATAGATAGAGACTGTAGCCACAACGCCGCATCAGGGATCTTGTCATGATTCAATAGCAGCCCAGCGAAGAGCAGGGAAAATAACATGACCAAGCTCCCGATTAGGTTGGCCACACCGCCGTCTTTGCAGACAATACCTATGAAAAAGCAAATAGATGCAGCTGCAAGATTGAAGAGGACCAAAGTCAACATGAAGGTGAAGAAGTGTGCTGCATCTGGTATGAGACCCGTCATGGGGTAGATGATGGCACCCATAAGAATCGGAGGGATGATCCTAAGAGGGATTATATCAAAGATGACTTTGGCCGCGAAATACGTGATGGGGGAATAGTACCCATTAGCTCGCTCGCGAACAAATAGGAGTCGTTCTGAAGCAAACACGTTCAAACTGGTGAGCGTGCTGAAGCCGAAGAGGGCCAGGAGGAAGAAGAATAGGCCAAGTCGGTTCTGGAAGCCAGGTATATCGTCCGTTAAGCCGTAGAAGAGGTAGCCAGAGAGAACCGCGAGAACGATGGCGATAGCGTAATGGGTCAGCATTAGAAGTGGGTTGCGGTAGAGGTTCCTCCATGTCCGTTGTGACAAGATGACGAACTGTCGAAGATAACCAACTCGAGCATACCCACGACCAATTGCACTACTGTTACCATTTGCTATTACAACACCATTTTGTCCATTTTGTCCATTAGCCTCACGTGCAGTAGTGATAGCCTGCCGGATTTCATCGTGGGTATTTTCTGAGATATCTGATTCGGCAAATGACTGAACGAGAGCATCTAGATTGGTTCCGGCTGCTGGAGGAAGGTCATGAACATCTTCAACAATAATTTGAGGCGGTACAATACCGGCAGGTTGCTTATGAAGTTTGTATGCTCCAGCCTCCTCTTCCACATCGGACGATGCGGCCGTGTCGGCAGTATTCTTGCGCCGAGTAAAAAGTTCCCGTTCTTGACGTGCCCTGACGGAGTTTTTGCGTTTATTCTTGGGTCGGCTTGAAGATGGCTCGGCGATAGAGCTTTCCTCTGCAGTGCTATTACCGGAGATACTGGCTACCGACTTTACGGCCTGAGTGCTGCTTGGGCCAACACTACTGGCGTTATCATTCAATATGCTACCATCATCGAAGGCCCCTGCATTGCTGGCATGCATCGTCAGGTCAACAAGATAATCGGCAATATTGAATCCAGGTGGACATGCGTAACCGACTTCGTCGAAATATTCTTGGCATCGCGAAAAGGGTCCCGAAAATACAGTCCTACCTTGAGCTAAAAGAATGAGGCGATCGAACAGAGCGACGATGTTCGACCTTGGTTGATGAATGGTGAAGACGACAGTGCGTTTATACGTCTTGGCAAGAGTCACCAGACATTCGACCACATTGTAGGCGTTATAAGCATCAAGACCACTTGTCGGTTCGTCAAGGAAGAGGATTGATGGGCTCGTGACCAGCTCACAAGCGATGCCGACACGACGTTTTTCGCCGCCTGAAATGCCACGTCCCCTACCCTCTTCCGATCCGATCAAGGAGTCCCGGATATGATAAATACCGAGTTGTTTCTCGACTTCATACACTCGCTGCTCCTTGGCTGCGTGACCCATGTGTCGAGGAAGTCGGAGAAGAGCACTCGTCAATATGGTCTCATGAACCGTGAGAGTAGGTAGCATCGTATCCTCTTGATCGACGAATCCTATGACGCTCTTAAAGTCGGCATCGCTGACCTTTTCGCCGTTAACGTAGAAGTCTCCAGAAAAAAGACCACGTTTGTTCTTGCGAGCAAGAATGTCTAGGAAACTCGTCTTTCCTGCACCGGAGGCACCCATAATGGCGGTAATTTCGCCGGGGTGGGCAATTCCGCGAATATCACTGAGAATCTGTTTCCCGTTCAGGCCGTAACTAACATTCTCGAAATATAGCGAGGCTGGTTTGTGGTTTGTCATGAGTTTCATGGATTCGTCGTCGGAATCGTCCAAATGGATGGCGCCGTACTTATACTGGCGGCGGGAAAGATACCAAGTCACCAAAATAACAGCCACGACGAACAGGGAGCAGGCAGCGATAACTCCGGCGATCAGAGGCGTATTAATGGTCTTGACGGGTCGCTGGTATCCGGGCACTTCGGTGTAGTGAAGACATTCACCGGACCGACAGTCCAGCTCGATGCTTTCGTCCCCGAATATGCTTCGTACCATCCAGTCCAGTTGGGGCTCCTTGAACTTGCATTCATTCACGCCCCCGTCGTGCTGCAAGCATTCGAATGTGGCTGGGCCCTCGACAGCTTCTCTCAGGAAATCAGTTAGATCGATGGAACCTTCCAGACCGCACAAGAACCGATCTTTGATACAGTTACACTTGACGTCGGGGCACTTGTAAAAGGTGCTGTTCTGGTCAGACGTGAAAGTTGCGCTTGATTCACAGTTCTCTAGATGGCAATAGAAAGACTCGGTTCGATCGACCCAGACTGAGGGCGGACGTCAGCTCAGCTCGCCCAAATATATCAATATGGCATGATAGGTTACTCACATTGAAAATCGCAGTAGGCAATCTGCTTATCGCAAGTGAAAGAGGCCTCGGGGATCTTGCCGTCGAGCATGGAGAGAATCTTCTCGTTGGTGACACCGCACATCTGATAGTTATTCTTCACGACCTCGCCATTCTGGTAGCACACGCCATCCTGATCCGTCTCCATCAAGGCATTGCAGGCTTTGTCCTCTGTGCAGACGTTGCAGTTGATACCGGTCCAGCCATCGTCGCACTCGCAGGCGTCGCCCGTTCTTATCGGTCGATCTCTACCTCTCGCCAACGAGCCACATGCTATTCTCTTGTCAGTGTCAAGCTAAGCCGGACAGGGCGCATTCGTGACGGGGTAGCCATACTTGGTTGCAAGCAGTCGTCTCCTCCAAAGCCGGCAGGACACTCGCATTTCCCGTTGTAGGTGTTGCAGTCGGCGAATTGGCCGCACTCGTAGGCTGGCAGCAGAAGGCAGTTGAAGCTATCGCGTAGACGCAGCACATGTCAGTTCGCTAAGCCCAAAGATGGTGTTGGTGCTGGTGGAGAGGGGACACAGCAGCAAGCTTACCACGGGGGACAATCTCCCGGCCTATCGTCTAAAAGCGCCAGCTGCGCCCGCATCATGTCGACCTGAGTATAATTTGTCTGTGCAGCGACGACGCATGACAGCGGCACCGCGCCTATGGCGAGGAGCCGAATGCTCGGCGGCAACATGTCGGGGGATTCTCGCAAGGCTCGAGCTTAGATGGCGGCGGATCGCTCGTGCGATTTAATGATTGTTGGAAACGAACTGCCTAAGATCAGGCGGCCGGGGCCCCGATCGCGAACTTTAGAGCGAGGATAGCCGGCAGCGATTGGCGGCGGCAGCGATGCGACAGGCTACCGCATTTACTAGTACTGTAGATCGCGACTGTCGCGGTCGGCGGTCGGCGGTCGGTGGTAGATGGTAGGTGGTAGATGAGTGGCCTTCAGATGGATAGATGGTGAGCTGCGAGCAGTATGAATGAAAGGGTCGGAGCCGATAGAGACGAGATCATAGGAACAGGTTGTTGGACAGATCACGTCTAATCTGAGCTACAATCAATCAGCTCATTTACAACTGCAACCTCCCGAGGTACAGTAAGATCAGATGAAGGAGGATACAGTGTACTGTACCTAGAGATGAGACGGCTATAGCGGTGATGACGCTAGTTTGCTCTTAGGTCCAAGGAGCGAGAGCTGATGACGAGTGGCTGGAGCAAGGGAATTTAGGTAGCAACTGGGGTAACACATGACGAAATCCAGAACTTACTTGGAAGGCACAGCCCCATCCATCCATCATTTCCACGTGAGATCCTGTAGGTTCCTACCTGCGCAGAAGCCTGGGGTAAATACTGTATCGTTTAATTCGAGTGCACTGTATCTCATACCTACCTACCTAGGTACCTATGTATGTAGGTATTCCTGTAGTAGGTAGCTACTTTAGTTTTATAAAATCTATCTCTTTGCTTAAGTCCCGAGGTCATTGCCTCTTTTTCTTGTTCCCTAAGTGCAATCACTGGTTTTAGCTGTGAGCTAAAGTCCAGGGGCTTCCAAGTTCTACCTATCATGGATGCATTAGGTGCCTACATGTATGGTTAAGATGTGAACGTACGTACCGCTCAAAGCATACCCCATCACCTCATACCTATTCCCAGCCACCATTCAGACCAATCAACAATTCTTCCAGTCAAAACTGGGGGAAATAGTTTTCTTTCTCAAAGACGTAAAAATTATCCACATTTGTCATTTTCGTGGTACTTCAGTCTGAAGGATAAATGTTGTCTGATACATGTATCAACGTCATAGACAAACTAAGACGGCCTGTAAATACCTAGGATCTAGGCCGAGTCATCCTCCGGGGGTGATATAAAGTAAGCAGTATCACCTCAAAGCCTACATCATGTCCTTCTTCGATAAACTTCAACAACACAGTCCTCGGCCTATTCTGCACTAGCTGGTGCTTTATTGTTTCTCAAGTGCCCTTTCTTAGCATCATTCCTCGATCCCATTTTTCGGTCAAGACATATTGCAAAGGGCGAAGAGCCTCTAGTTCTTTTATTCATCCACTAGACAAAACAGAATCCGGGGTTAGATTGAAAACTGTTGCCATATTCACCCCTGAAAAGGCTGTGGTTCAGGCGCAGAGACAAGGTTCAAGCCAGAGGCATCCGTGGCACACCGCTGATGAGTAGAAGGGCACGCACAGTCCCATATATAGGATAAGTCCGTTAGGAGAGAGCAACCCTCGCACATTTAACGCAGGCAAGGGGGCATGAAAACTATCTTAGCTACCATTGACACGTATACCACACTCAGAGTAGATATGCGATACATGTGATATTGAGGATGGCCGATTGTCGATTGTCGAAGCTTTAAGCCTTGTACCTAGGAATATGCTAACCATGATCGAGTTAAGTAGGTACTCTTTTCCAAACTCGAGACTGGCATTCCAACTATTTCATCGGGGTTAATGACCTATAGCCTCGTCATGTTTATATCCAGGGCTTTGAGCGCCCTGCCTGACTTGCAATACTTAGCTCACAATCCCAAATCCAGTCCAACACATCTAACTATGCATTCTATTCACCAAGACCCCCGTCTAATCCGTGCACAACTCGAGATGGTGTGCCCAGGCCCTTTCTAACAATTCCTCACCAACCTTGGATATCAATAAACCATATCAAAACTAAAAATGGGAACAGGCTCAAAGTATGGCCTAACTTGCTAAACGCGCGATTTCCCTGGCTGCTACGTATCGACCCGGTTCCTTTCGCGCAATCTCGCCCAGGTACTTGGCCTTACTTCGCAGTTGACGGCCTTCTTCTCGTTCATCGAGCACCCTGAGAAGACTGTCACGCAGACCCTCAACCGACCAATCAGGTGCTGTGGCTCGGGTGGCGTAAACACCGACACCAACATCTTCGGCTAACTGTGCATAGTTATAACAGTCCAGCCACATGGGAATAACGACCTGAGGGATGCCAGCTCTGAGAAAAGTCAGCGGACAGAAAAACCAACGAACAAGGCGGTGACTTACGCAATGGCTTCGTGGTAACAGTTTGCACCCCCGTGATGGACGGAGGCTGTGATATGGCCCGTTTCCAGTATCGACGCCGGGCTAACAGTAAGCCAGTCTACAACTCTAAGCCGCCCCTGGTCTATGAGGCTCTTGACTGGTAGCGTATAGTTGTCAGGTACGCCCTCTTCTTTGGCCATCTTCCATAATACCTGTACATCCGTCTTGGCAAGGACTTCTTCTATCGCTAGCGCCATCGCTGTTGCGTGGTGCTCGGGGTAAGTGAAGAGACTCCCGAGATTAACAAGTACCGTCGGTGCTCTGGACAGCCAGGCGACTAATTCTGGATCTTGCTCCGCGGCGGGCTCGGCATCAAAGATGATGGGCCTGTGCTAGTGACGGTGGGGGGAACAAAATCGAGGGGAAGGCTGGCTTCCGGCAAGTTTTGCGAAATCCATGGTCTGTCGCCGGGGCGTGGAATAGTTATCGAATCCTCTATGCCGTGTGCCTCAAGATACTGCCTGGTCTCCTTGGAATCCGGTCGAGTCAAAACCCCATAGATAAAGCGCGCGGTAAAATACATGTTCTCGGGTATCTTCCGCCACGGTACTGGAAAGGGAAAGTCGCAACCAATTCTGAACTACCTTGTTAGTCGCTACCGAATCTCACGACGGGCCGCGGACAAACCGAGAATATTTCCAGAACATGGCTCCATTGGGTTGCTCAGCCCAGAAAGTGTCGGCCAGAACATTGGGGGTGATATAAGCGTACAGGCGATTGTTCTGCCTCGCGGCATCTATCGCTGGCCTCATAGCAATATCCAAAACAACCAGTGCCGGATCGACAGTTTGAATGAGCTCAGTAGCCCTTTCAAAAAGCTGGACATGTTCTCTTCCATCCCAAGGTGACATAGCGGGCATCACAGAACGCATTACTTGGTCGATGCCTCTGATCCCTGGCGCATGGACCATATGACGAATAGACTTCCTTCCGAGGCCACCCATCCGGTCTGAAAGCGCCTCTGCGTACTCTGGTCCGGGAAGCTCATGGAAATGAATATCTTTAGCGCTCTTGACCTTCCGCTGGGCCAAAGAAACGACCTTCGCTATTTTCGGTGCTACTCGGGGAAAGGACGCGATGTGGACATCGATTCCCGGGTGTTTCTCTAGGAGCGTACTGGCTGTCGCCAGATGTACGTTGCTGAGACCATATTCGGCATTGATGAAAAACAGCACTGTCTCATTCTTGCCCTGAACCGGGGCAATGTAGTCTTCTTTTACCGATGACGATGCTCGAGCCAGAAAGACGGCCACCAAGACTACTGAAGCCGCAACAACAGTGGCTATTTGACGTAGTCGGCCCATCGTGAAGCTCTCACCATGCAAGTGAGCCCGAAGAACGACTCAGAAAAAATGATGAAGAGGTAGAAAAGAATGCTAAGAAAAATAGGGATAGTGTCAGCACACAAGTAGAATCCAATTGGGGGCTCAACAAATTCTCCCAGTACTATTATTCAGTAACAGCTACGAAAAATATTATTAGCGCACCGACTTGAAGCTACCCTGGTCACTACCGATCGTACAGTAGTGTTCCATAAGAATTAGGCTTCTGGCATGTTTCGGTGCCATTTCCGTAGGGCCAAGGGCCTCCCAGGCAAGGGATAATACATCATCCGATATACAAATGACGAGCAGTGCTAACATGTTGGCTGAGAAGAGAGGTATGCCACACCTTACGTTTTGCACAACATCAAAATCAAATATCTTCCTGCAGGAGAACTGCCACGTGCAGCACACATGCCAACACTTGTGTTGCAATCATAAGTGGTACTGACCAACTTTTGCACTTCAACCCCCAGTAGGCGGGTGCAGATAGCGGTGTAATAGTCTTATCTTTCTAATTATAGGCTCCAGATTCTCCATATCGGAAGATTGAGGTGGGAAATTTCCATCGGCACTATACCGTTCATGGCGTAAATAAGGAGGACCCTGAGTTAAGACATACATATGGAGCATATGGAGTAGTATACATAGCACATCTTTGGCCATAGTCTACAAATCTTATATGGGGCTACATGGATTGTAAAGTAAGCTTAATCAAGACTCAAGAGGTAGCAGCTGAGCATCACAGGTAGTAGGTGTAAGGTCGATAATAGAGGTAATCTAAACTGCAGTCATATAATGTTGTTAACTAGAAGCCATCACCATCCTAGCCCTTAGGACAAACATCATTATAACTTCTACCTGAAAGGTATAACAGAGAACTTGGGATGGCTGCCACAACCGAGACCGTCAGTGGTTCTAGAAATACCGTCGTTCTTGCAAACTATTGGAGGGGAGTCTTAGCTGGGCTGACAAATTTTGCATGCAACCTAGGAATAGTTTGCCTACGGCTACGGTTCGCGCGGTATGGATCCTGGTTGCTGGGATCCCTGCACTACCGTAACCATGGCAGCGTCGGTAGTTATAGCTGTGAGGGTGGGCACTAGGAGCTGTAGTCCCATGAAAATCCTACACTACCAACACTAGGGTCCGGTCGATCAAGGGGAAATTGAGGGACTGAGGGGATGATCACATTCATCGCAGTAATCATCACTTCTACTGTAGATACCTTCAGCCGAGTAGGACCGCAGAAAGAGCCGACTATCAAGAACCTATTGCGAAAAGCAAGTGAAATCGCCGTTGTCTCTTGGCTAAGTGGCAGACAACCTTCTTAGATAAGACAAAAATATTACTAATATCCAATTTAGGAAACTGGCTATCCGAAGGCGGAATAATCACGGTTAGAGTTGCCTGTAAGCGACGCAAAACGGAGAAAAATGGAGATGCCCATGTGAAAGAACCGGTTTCGGTTGCACTACAAATATTCCTTGGTGATCCCTCTCACTTGAGGACTACAGTATATACAAATAGAAACCAATGCCAAGTCCAAACACGTCTGACAATGTAACATATCGCTCACAGCGGTCCCGAGCGCATCATAGTTATAAACTCGGCGAAGATACCAGCGATGAAAGTTGTAACTACCTCTCACTGAGGAGCGGACCCCATGGGGCTTGTCACATCGCACTACACTAGGTTAGTGGTACAACCCACAACTTATTACCAAGTCGACAAGTGAGACTGCTAACAACGCTAACTAATCTCAATAATTGAAGTCAGGATAGCGATTTTTTTTTTTTTTTTTTTTCTTTTTCTTTTCTTTTTTTTTCCCCCTTCCTAATCTGATATTGCTCTACTATAATTTGAGAATATAGCCGCCGAGGTGTTTTTGGCTAAGCTTTTATCGAGCGGTTGCGGCGCCCATATTACCAGTAACCGTGACGTAAAATGTGATCCTCCTGGCCTCTGGGCGGCGATGAAAATGTTACGAATGACCGTCAAATCCTCGCATTGAGCAACATCTTCCAGGCAGGCGAGTATACTCAATGAGATGCTCCTGTACAATCCTTAGAGCACAAAATTTAAAGGTCGCTGATTCAGATCGCATTGGGTCATTTCCTACCGATTTTGCCGTCCATCTGCTACCTATACAGAATGGACTAACTCCGCTGCGACTGGAGACAACTAAAGCTCTCTAGCTGAGAGTCATTACCAAGTACCGATCTATGTCTTGCGCGCCCTTCCATGCCGCTAACATGTCAAAGACGCATGAGACTTTGACAACACTCTACCTACCTATTCTCGGTTATAAAAGGCGTGTGTAAGTATGATAAGTAGGCAACATAGAACTTCTAAACACAATATAGTAATTACCTAGGTATACTTGGGACACATTTGGACTATAGAAACCTGACCGAACTCCAAATCAATACGGGAATAGCGAGCAATCATGGTGAAAATCCCCGCTTTCGAGGTCGAGCAGTGGATGGATGCGTACGAGACGACGCCGGGGGTCTTGAACATCGCCGAGACGTGCGCCTGCTCAATCTCCATCTCACAGCTAGCGGACTTCCACAGTAAAAGCAAAGATGGCTTGGCGCCGCCCGTCGTCGACTTCTCGACGCCGATGACCTACGGCGCGATTAGGGGATCAGACGAACTACGGCGGAACATCACCGCCTTGTATCCCGAGGAAAGGGGCGAGGGCGATAATGATGGCGCATCAGGCTCCTTAGTCCCAGAGGATGTTATTGTGACGCCTGGTGCTATCGCGGCAAACCACCTCGTGCTCTACACTCTCGTCGGGCCCGGAGATCACGTAGTGTGCGTTTTCCCGACCTACCAGCAGCTATACACGATCCCTGAGACGCTTGGGGCAGAGGTCTCGCTATGGAAGTTAAAAGCCGAGGATCGGTACGTACCAGACGTCGCTGAGCTCGAAAAGCTGATTAAAAAGAATACAAAGGTATGGGTTTTGGGCTTCCACCTTCTCACTTTCAAGGGTGAATGTGCATGGACTGAGAGGGGAATCGTTAACATCGCCGCTAGATGATCATAATCAACAACCCCAACAACCCCACGGGCGCCACGACTCCCAGGGCCGTGCTCGCAAAGATCATTGAGGTAGCCCGCAAGCACGACATCATCGTCTTCTCCGACGAGGTGTACCGGCCCCTTTTCCACGGGCTCGCGGAGTCCGACATCCCACCGTCGGCGCTCTCGCTAGGGTACCAAAAGGTCGTCGCCACTTCGTCCATGTCCAAGGCCTGGGCACTGGCAGGCATTCGCCTGGGCTGGATCGCGTCGCGCGACAAGGGCATCGTCGAGCAGCTGGCCGTGGCGCGCGACTACACGACGATCAGCGTGTCGCAGCTCGACGACCAGGTCGCGCGGTATGCGCTGAGCGCAGAGGTGCGGCCGGCGCTGCTGAGGCGGAACGTCGAGCTCGCTCGCACCAACCTGGCGCTGCTCGAGAAGTTTGTGCAGGACCACGCCGACGTATGCTCGTGGGTAAAGCCGACGGCCGGTACGACGGCATTTGTGCGGTTTTCTCACAAAAGCGGCAAGCCTGTCGACGACGAAACGTTCTGCAAAGACGTGCTGGATAAGACTAAGGTCATGTTTCTCCCGGGCACGCGTTGTTTTGGTCATGGGCATGACTTCCATGGCCTCGTGCGCATTGGGTACGTCAATTCCACAGATGTGGTAGCGAGAGCTCTCGAGGGCCTGCATGCGTATGTATCGGAGCATTTGAATTAGTCATACTACATCTAATGAACATTCTTATCATATGTATGACGAGGCAAATCGATGCAGCAGATCCTGGTTCAGGGGTAAGAACCAGTGTACTCGTGCAACCCAATACAAGCTTATTTGGAAAGATGCTGTATTGGATTTAATTGATATCTAGGTTTCTGGTGATTTATAACGCTGTCTAAAGCACCACGCATTTCGATGGCAAGCCGCAAGGCCCCTCGCTGTCCTTTTCTTTGGGTGTGGCGGCTGTTGTCTTCCGACTTTTAGCCTCAGTCGGCTGTACCTGCGCTGGATTGACCTTTTTCTCTGGCACTACCTCCGACTTCTGGCCATGCAGTCAACCGGTGTACTTGGCAACGGTCTTGTAGAACTCCTCGCCCTGGATAGTGGCGATCTCGAGCTCCTTAGCACTGGGCTGGCGAGAACCATCGCCGCTAGAGAAGGTACCCTGCAACAATCAGAGTCAGTTACAGCCATTTGAAGCGTATTTTTTGAGGATTTCGGAAGCTTCTAGGCACTCTCTTGTCCTAAATAGGAAATCTCATGCTTTAGAAGCTGGGAAAACAAGATAAAAATACGTACCGCACCCCAGGGACCGCCACCGTGTACCTCGTTAAGGTCAGACATGAGGCCGGAAGCCTTGGCGAAGCCGAAAGGAACGTATATTATGCCGTGGTGAGCGAGTGTGGACATGGCGGCAATAGCTGTCGACTCCTGGCCACCACCCAGACTGGCAGTGGAGATGAAGAGGCCGGCCATCTTGCCGTAGTAGCCACCAGTGAACCATTGTTGGCCGGTCTTGTCCCAGAACGTCTTCCACTGCGCCGGGAAGTTACCGAATCTCGTCGGAATTCCCAAAAGGAAGGCGTCGTACTGTAGTAGGACGGTGGGGTCCTCGAGGAGAGGGACATCGGCAGATTGTCCAGGGGCGTGCATTTTGGCGAGAACCTCGCTTGGCAGCGTCTCGGGGATTTGGTACAGATCAGCGGTGCCGCCAGCCTTCTCAATACCGGCCTTCTCAGCCGCGGCCAGCTTGGCGATATGGCCGTACATGGAGTACTAAGGGAGGTCATTGTTAGCTTCAATGTGACGACGGGACAACCCTAGAGAGGCCAATCTCTGAAAGAAGTGGATCGTAGGATCCAACTCGATATATTCTGAGATAGCCCTATTCAACCCTATTTTTCGACAATAAAACGAAATCAAGGGGAACATACGTAGACAATTGCGATCTTGGGAGCCATTGTGTTGATTGTAATGTTTTGACAGTTTTTGAGCAGTGGGAGAGACGCTTGGTTCAGGTATGTAGCAGATGATGATGATGATGATGATGTAGAACTCAGTACAAGAGACGAGAGGAAGATGGTTTATATATCTCATTGAAGCCACTTTTGAATAGGTACTTTGTCCTACTCAGACAAGGCCTATACTGAGAGAGGGGGAGGGGCACGATGAGGGGCGGCAACATTGGCCGACGACACTAGGTACCTACTGTAGCTTAGCAACATCACGGTCGAAACTAATGTAAATTGCTTACTGATTGATTAAGAATTGCAATGGATCTTTTTGTGAAACCACCCGTGGGACGTTACCACGTCAAGCAATCTGGGCTAGCCTGCAGTAGTCTGTCATGCATCTGGCCATGGCCGCCATGGCCATGCTAACATCTATGCATCTATCCTCCTACCTACTAAGTAAGTAGGTATAGATACCTACCTACCTGGGTACCCATAGATGTGACTGCTGATGAGATGGTTACCAAGATGGATAGTGGGCCAGCCTACCTCCAGTGTGTGGTACGCCCATCGAGTTTAGTGTACGTGCCCGGGCTCTTCAAGTCATGCTAAATTCTGAGCTAGTCATTTTCAGGTACATCAGATCACAGATCATAGGTTCCTGACAGGTATGGGACAAGAGTCAAGCGTGGGAATGGATTTTCCAGTCTCCTGTCTATCCTATGTCTGATTACAAACGTAGTTTTCAACAACGTTACTCGTTTACAAATCTGAACGAAGACCCATATACTGTACTTGTCTACCTAGTTAGGGGCTGTAATTACGAGAGCAGGGGAAATAGGGTTCTTGATCAAGATATCGGGTTACGTATACAAGGTAACTTTTGCCTCGGAACTAAACCGATTGGCTTACCTCAGTCTTCACTACCACCTGGTTCAAGCTACCTATGTAGGTAGTCAGGCAACTGTGGCTGTAGTCAGGTACTGACTGTACTGTACTCAACAGCGTCCCAGCTTTGAGTCGTACAGAGTATATCTAAGTGATGATTAATTGCTTACCTCTCTTATCGAGGGCTAGGTGCATAGGTACTGAAACCTTGTTAGTATAGAATACAGTAGGTTCTTACTTACATGTTGAAGCTCCACCATCAATATACCAGCCCACTGGGCAGGTAATAAGCCAATCCTATCAGGTATTGTAATCACGCCCTATTTCTGACAAAGCAATTAATTTTTCGTTCGACCGATTTGCGACAACACTGCGCCAACGAAATATTGGGTAGGCCTTCGTATCCTTTCCCGAATTTCTTTGCGGGGGTGAACATATCAATCAACACTTTGGCAACGAGGCAGGGTTGCCAGACTCACCGACGTCCTATCTTGTCACCTTTCAATAATTTATTCTGCACGGCAGTTGATTCATTATTGGGTTGCAGTGCATTCACCCTGGCCGGCAGCCTTGCGTTCCATTTTGGAGCATTCATATCTCAACCGATCTCAACTTGTCAGGGTTCGATACCCGGTGAGAATGGCCACTCGATAGCCACAATAATTGGCCTTCGGGATGCCACCAAAGGTGATGATGCTTTTGGATGGATGGCTGGTGTTGATCAATGAAACCGGACAGCTCTTTTTGACCAATGTACATAAAGAAGTTGCTTGGCTATGCTGGGCGACTACAACGCAGCGTCGCTGCCATGCATTCATCCCGAGTCACCTACCGAACAACCTTGATATTACTACGCCATCTATGATGTGATAGTCAGATTGAGAACACCATCAACTAACTAAGCACATAAATTTGATGGCTACAGTAGTAGAGCTTTTGCTTTTCTGAGGACTCACCCCGACGGATGGCGCATCGCTTAAACTTTCTGTTGAGCGTTTGGCTATTTGGCATCACTTCCCCCGCACTCTTTCCTCAGCCACTTGATCTCTATTTGCAACCCGCATTATCAATGTTTAGCTGGAGCTTTCATTTTCCCGGCATAGCAAACTTGGTATGATAAGTAGAATACATGCACACTCCGTTACCGTGGTAGCCCTGCAATCGCACGGTATACAGCTAAAGCAGGACAAAAGATCTCAGGGTACAATAAAGTCCGGGCCGGGTGTTGCAGAGAATTGTCGTCCAGAAACTCTGTTTATACCCTGCTAGCGACGGCGGTATTTGCGTGAGCTTCAAGATGCAGAAGGAAGAAGGTACAAGCCAGGCTTTGGGCTGATCACTTAAATGCTGCCATAAACGAGCTAAGGAGATCGCATTCCAATACCTACTAATTAGAAAGTAGGTCTGATGTGCTTCAAGAATCCCACGAATGCAGTAGCAATAACGAGGGAAGAACACTCTAGGTTGTGATGTTGTCACCTACCATAAAGTAAGCTGAAATTACTCCTGAGGACAAAGAGAACGGTTCGCCATTGAGGGCACCATCTACTTGTCTATCATGAGGTAACGAACCAGAAGTGCGAACCAGTACGACCACATGACCGCGACCGCCCGTCAGTTCCGTCGTCCGGAGGTCCTTGGTGAATGGCAGTCCCTGACCCTCGGTCAGCTCTTCGCAGCTGTACAAGGTCACCAAGGCGCCTTTCAGCACCTTTACACAGCGGTTATATTAAGCATTGGAGCCTGATAATATAGAACAGGAGTTTAAGACAGGACATATAACGAGCGGATAATCTGAAAGTGTGAAGTGCTCATTCTCGGACATGAAGGCGAATAACCTTGCTATAACCTCCGAAAGTACCTAGATAATCGCCGACCGTGGTGATAAGGGCAGAAGACAAAAAGCAAATGACGTCCCAACCCTTGATCCTGACTGGCGATGTCTCTCAGCATAACGCAACGCTTGATGGCAAAGCGGCTGCAAAGGCAACTGAGCCATTCATTGAGAGGAAGACTGAGAGCGCACAGGGTTAACCCATTGCTGAAGGTGATGACGGGCAATTGGACTCGAGGAGCACGAGAAAGGAGATGATTACGAGGACACGCAGGAACGATATGACTGTCGATCACGAGGACGTGATTTCTTTGAGAGAGGGGATTGTGATGAAGTTATATGACCTGAGGGGTAGAGGTCATAGACCTTAGACCTACCTACATGTACGTGGGTGCTAGACTGCTAAATGATAGCTTCCTACATATTGCTAGCATCCTGGGGCCAGAAGATGACGACGGAGAAATTCGGCGACCAACACACAGATGCCTTATTCTCTTGTCGTCTCACTAAACGAGCCACTCGGCTTTACTAGGCAGTCCTCGTTGATTGTATTACCGGTTCAGGGCTTGACATTGGTGACTAAATCATCCCACATCTTTGAGAGTGTAAGGTCATGGTCGCTCCAACTGGTATGGTCAAGAAATTTATATATGTCCTCTGCGGACTTCAAAATATGGATCCTTGTCGTCAAAGGCTTCCTCATCCGCAATATAATTGATGCTGGAATCTGAGTCGATATCATCAGATTCCTTGCCGTCCTTGCTCTCGGGGTCCTTGCTGCCCTTGGGTCCTATATACACTTGTTATACTCTATTTCTGTTAAATCGAACACGACGCGTCGCACTTACCTGCTTAGCGGGGGCTACTCGCCACGATCACCAATTTTTGGATTTGGCTGTTCGTAATAGTTGTCACTAAATGGAAAGCTTGGCTAGTGAAGCTCTATCTTGAATACGTCGCAAATCAAAGTGCCACAACACTTGATTGTGTGTGACTATTAATGTTGTAGAAGAGAGGGAGTACAGTAGTTGACACAGCAGTCACCGAAAATTTCGCGCCAGTAATCCCAGGTTTTGGCATGCCAATGCTAGTCTCGGCGATTTTCCTAGCAACAATGGTCAGCTTCCCCTCCCCTCTTGAATACGCAACTCTTTTCAACATCCTTCAAGGGACAAAGGTGTTCGACTTCGATCACTTATTCCCCCTGTTTTCTCCATTGCTCTTTTGTTATCTACGTGAGGGGTAATTAGTGAATACACCCATTAATATGGACTTGGTTGGGGGCTATCCTTTTTACTACCTAAGGTAGTATAAGCCCTGCCATAAATTATAGGATAACCAGTTAGCAGACATAAACTTAACCGTTCAATGCTTAATCGTTGGTAGCATCTTCAAGGAGGTTAATGAAAAGCACCAATAACGTCGAGTATCCGCTATTCTTGGACGAGTACGTGGTGAGATTGATGCGGGCTATGGCAGGAGTGTGAGATGGAAGAGAGCGGGAAGAGATAGACGGGCTGGGTGAAGTATGTGTGATGTAGTGTGGTGCTGTGCCGCTGTTGGCCCTGAATTGACGTGGGCGAGACGGCGGACGTGAAGAAGAAGAGGAGACAAGGCAGAAGAGATAACCACACACATCGTTACCCAGCTGTCCATGGACAAGTGCTCGGAGACCTGTACCGACTTCTTAATGAAGCTGATGGTTTAGGATTGATCTTGATGAAATCGGCCTTTCTGCCAAATGGGTTGAATACGGCTGACTGACGAAATGTGTTTTCCACAGCCATGTTACAAATTCACTTTCTCATCAGCCCCATCACCACCTCCTTTCTTTCCGACACATTCCCATCGACTTGTATACAAATTTATCAATTGCTATCAATTTTGATTCTTTTTATCTATACTACGACTTTTCTAGTGTGTTATTTGCCTCCCATCACGTATCGTAGAAGTTAAATAGGAGCCTTACTACCAATCTCCATCCCGTTTTGAGATAGATGAAAATGAAGCGGATATTAATTTGGCCTTGCCTGTTAAACCTTCGCCAATATCTCGAGCCCGTTGGGAAATAATTTTACTCTGTGAAGCTGGGGTTTATTGTTTTCAGGTTATCATAATGAATGGATTAAGCAAGCTCTCTATACTAATTAACTGGACTGGGTATCTTTTCCATATCAGTGAAACCCTTTACATACACCCCTTTGGAGCCTGCCAAATGACACAAGCCTCATCCCACCCATGGAGAATACGATGATAAAAAAACCAACAGAATACTCGGTTGCAATGCAATTTGATAATCACACGAAGGGGCCATGGCCCAGCGTGCCATTGTTCTGGTGTATCCTATCTATCTGTTTTACTGTCTTGTGGCTGGGCTTATTATCTCAATTTTGAAGCTGACCTATTTTAATTCTCCATATTTAATCACGTTATCGCAGTCCCTGTCCTGAATGGATTAAGTTTCCTCCTACTTTTGCTTATCACGGGTATGCATGCTTTAAAATAGGGGACGCAAGGTACGAGTATAAAAAAGTATCTTATTGATGTAGGGAAACCCATGCTCGGGGGTATCTGATCTGCAAGCATGATAGAGGCCAACAGAAAGCTAAAAACAGAGTTTCAATGCTGACCAGGTTTATGAAACCAATAAAGACAACCCGTCCATCCCTTAACGCCATCTCATGAGCTATACCTGAAGCCCTTGTGTCCTTCGCGGCCATTACTGTACAATCGAACAGAATATGCCTGGAGAATCGCCACCACTCATTACTCACTACCAACTCTCGGTGATAGCGTATCCATGTGCTTTGTTTTTGTTACAGACGCCCTAACCGACCCCAGTGCGGTGCTACTTATATTGCATGGGCGGTTGGCTGTGAGGTGGTGGCGGGCCTCCACCCCAGCCTTGTGGAGGATGTTGATTGTGCATCGGTATGTTGTTGCCTCCGCCCTTCATGTTCATAACGTCGGGTCGGTTCTCGAGCGGTTGGGCGAAGTTGCAGACGTGGCAGACGACATCGTGATAGCCTTTGAAGGAGAGTGGCAGGACAGGCTGTATGATGAATATGCGAGTTAGCACGCGCGCATATTTCAACTTATCTTATAATATCGCAGAGGTTTCGCACGGCTTGGCATATAAACGTAGCACAGAGAGGGGGGCAGAGAGGACGGGAGGCGGAAAGAGAAAGAGGAGGCACTCACGACGAAACAGAAAGTAAACCACGGGTTACTCTTGATGACATGGGCGGCGTAGTTGCCGCAGTTATGGCACTGGCAGGTGAGGCCCTCGTAGCCCTCAACCTCCTTGCGGAAGGTGTGCTCGCCGCAGGTGAAGATCAGACACATCGTTCAGAGGGTGCGGCTGAGGCGATGTTCGGTGTGCGACGGCTGTTACATGCGCTGCGAGATGGCGCTAGGAGGGGAGGGACTGGAATTCTGTTCAAGGTTCTCGGATCGCGTGGAATCGTGGAGGTTGGAGGTGAAGATGCGATGCAATAGGTAATATCTGGGCTTGTAGGGAAGGTATCATATGTATCGTATGAGGTGGTCGGTGCAGGCGGCGTAAATGCGTTGTCCTCTCACTCTCACCTGAATGATGGAGTGACGTGCGCCAGTCGCATGCTGCGTCACTGAGCCGACGCTATGGAACCTCAGATGTGGCAGCACTGACAGCCAAGACCGCCAAGGAACTGCCTAGAAAGCTGCCTAACACGCCCAGCAACAGTGCTGAAGGGGCACCTACGGCGCTAGGTCGATACCTGTAGAGTACCTGTAAATACCGTATGCGCTACAGGATGCAAGTACCTAACCGTAAACCCTTGACACTTACTACCCCACAAGAGCTCCGTATCACTGGCGAGGAGCTCGTCGATAAGAAATTTACCTGATTTAGACTCGATCAGCTCTTTCGCGGCAATCTCGAATATCAAGTTCCAACCCCTCCAACGTCTCGTCTCAGCCGCCATCAAATTCCTGCTGGTTAGAAGCCCTGATCCCATGCGCCCGCGGGCCTCGCGCCCATTATCCCCGTCAAGATGCTCTACGACCTCAACATTGCGTGGTCACCCCACACAGGCGTTGCAGACCTCGAGCGCACGCTCCGCTTCAGCGCATCCCTCGGCTACAACGTCGTCGCGCTGAACCACACGATCGGGGCGCCAGTACCGCCGCAAATCACGAACCCGCTCCCAAAATTCGACTCGTCTGCGGCCTCCTCTTCACCCTCCACGCCACAACCCAAAATCCCTACCGTTCTCCGTCGTGCAACCCTCGTCCTGAGTGAATCATCGCAGCACCACCGCCTACCACAGCTTTCCGCCGCGTACGATATCCTTGCAGTGCGTCCGCAAACTGAAGATAGTTTTTCAGCGGCCTGTCAGAGCCTTAACGATGTCTCCATCATATCGCTGGACCTGACGGTGCGCCAGCCCTTCACCTTCCGCCCGAAACCCTGCATGTTCGCCGTGAATCGTGGGGTTCGTTTTGAGGTGTGCTATTCACAGGTTCTGCAAGGGCCGGCTCCAGCCCACATTCTTGGGCTTAAGGGCATCAGGGACGGTAGTGGCGGCTATGCTGGTGGCGCGGGGTTAGCCGTGGACGCTCGCGCTCGGGCAACCTTCATTGGCAATGTGTCGTCCTTGATCCGTGCAACTCGTGGCCGGGGGATTATAATAAGTAGCGAGGCACGGTCCGTGCTCGGCCTACGTGCGCCCGCCGACGTCGTCAACTTGCTTCATGTGTGGGGTTTGTCAACAGATCGCGCTACGGAGGGAATAGGTGCACTACCACGTGGAGTTGTTGTCAACGAGGGATTGAAGCGCAGCGGTTTCCGGGGTGTTGTGGACATTGTTGGTGTTGCGGACCGCGAAAAAGTTGACATCGAGATGGGTGAGGCAGACGACGACAATGCCAAAGCTACTTCTGGAAATACACAAGGCAATAAGGGCAAAAAGAATAAGAATCAAGCCATGAACTCTTCTGGGGGGAAAAAGAGGAAGACTAGTGATGATATTGAAACTTCGGGCCCTACAAAAGCAAATGAGAACTCGAAGTTGGTTGGTGATGGTGATGGTGAGGAACAGCTGATGAGCAAACGTCAAGCGAAGAAACTGAAAGCCGTCTTGCGAAAGAAACAAGAAGAAGAAGAAGGAGTCACAGCCAGTGCATGATGCGTCGACACTAGCATTATAGTCGTATAAAGCATGTATACAGATGGGAATTCGGCGTTTTTAGGTATTGGGCTCGAAGAGAGAGAAGAACTGGACTTATGATACCCCCAAGATAGACTTACTACTTCAAGAGAGCTTCAAATAACCTCTCCTTATTTCATTGGTGATGATATAAAATGGGTTTAGAACCCGAAGACGTGAAAGATATGTTTGGCTTCTTGTTTCGAGTAGAACTAAAACGAACAGACCAGGTGGAGCCTGTATCATGAAACAACGAACAGAGTTAAATGAGTGAACACGTTGCGAAATAGACTTGATAACATATAGATCATCCGCCACTGATATCGTCCCTTCGTTAATCCTCCAAATATCTGAGCCAAACAAACAGGGTCCAATTCTTTATATTGCATTATATAATCGAGAAGAAAATAAGTTCCGCCAGGGTGTTTCGCACAAGATTGCGTTCTAGAAGGTTTTACGTATATATATATAATCAAAACATGTAACCAGGAAGAAAAGCTCGCATCCTACATGTGCACGTTTCTCCCCGCGTCTTCTTCAAAAATCCCTCCCCTCTTTGCCTTCCGCCTGCTCATGAACTAGCAGCAGCAGTGCGCATCGCGCGAGATCACGCGACGGGGCCGAGGTTAATCACGGAATTGAGATCGACACCGTCGAAGTCGATCGGCGGGCCCTCGTTGGCACCCGCGAACGTCGTCGCCGTGATGACGGCCGTCACCGCGGGCGCGAGGTTGACGTCGGCGGCGTCGGGCGCCGGCGTCTCCTGCACGGGGAGAGCCACCGATGACTGGCCCACCGCTGCGGCTGCTGTCGTGGTCACTACTGCGGCGGGGGGTCGACTCGATGGGTAGCGCGATGGACGAGGCGCCGGCGGCGGGGGCCGTCGACGTCGTCACTGCTGGGGCTGCCGAGACTGATGATGTCGTTTCTACCGCGGCCGAGGTGCTGCTTGCCGTCGTACTTGAGTCTTCAACCGGTAGTGATGAANGGTGCCAGGGAGTAGAGATCACGATGGTTTCCTACTTGGACGGGAATCTTCGACATAATGGAAACTGAACATCGAGAGGACTTCCATCGGGAAGCAAGGCTAATAAACCAACGCCACGATTTATGAATACTGGGGACACCAGAAACACCATGAGATAGAGATGGCGTATAGATACCACAATCGGATATAAACTGATGAGCAATGACCATACGCAACTCGGGTATATTGAACATCGGCCTAAAAGTGATCTATCCTTTCTTCACCTGAGCTTTCTGTCGTATAGACTCAACGAGACTGCTGAGATCATCGTTGGCTGCTTTTATCTTCTGCTTCTTGGGCTTACCATTCACCTCAGGCGGTGCATCGAAATCGTCAGACTTATTCTTCCGCTTCTTGCGGCCTTCCTCCAGCAGTTTCTTCATGCCAGGAGTCGACTTGAATTTAGGATTCGAGGGGTCGATAGCAAACTCATGGCTCTCGAACACAGCCTTGAATCGATCGTCGTTGACATCCATCTCGAAGCCCTCTTGCAGACCACCGTAGTCCTCGACCTGGTTTTTACCCTTCTTCTTGCCCTTCTTCGACTTCTTCTTCTCGGCTTTTATTATCTCATCCATATTGAAATGATCAAGATGTTCAACCTGGTTTTTGGAGTCGTCGGTCATGATCTTTTCCAACTGCGCCTTCTGGGCGGCGTTTTCGGCCGCTGCAGCTTCCTTTTCCTCACGTCTTCTTCGTCTTTCCTCCTTCCTCTCAGCTGATTTAGAGGGTTTCACAGGTTCGTCGTTCGTGAAGAAGGATCGTCGAATCCGAGATCCTCCTCTGGCTCGGTCGGTTCTTCGCCGCCTTCGGCTTCACCTCCATTTCGCTTTGACACCACCTTCTCCTTCTTGCGCGTTTTTCGCTCACGCTCCTTTCGGATGTACTTTTCGACCGTAGTCTCTTCCGCCTGCGGCTCCTTCTTTTTCTCCTCACCCATCAAGGCCGGGGTAAATGTGACTTGCATATCTCCGACCGGTCCAATATTCCGCGATGACTTGACCATTGGTTCGGCGCCGAGACCAAGAGCTTCTCGCAATTTCTTTGCTTTCAGCTCTTTCTTACTTAACTTCGGCGCGTCTTCGATAACAACTTCTTCCGCTTCAACCACCTCAACCCCACCATCATCCTCTTCCTCGCTATCACTCGCAAGATAAGCGCGGAAGTCATTCTCTTCCAGCTCCGCTCTGCTGCCGCTGAAGGCTTTTCTGATATTTTCCCTCCGTGCAGCCTCATCAGGTGCCACGTCCCAGGTCAGCTTGACGCGCGAATGCTGCAGAGCATCTGTGACAAATTCGGTTGGTTGGTAATTGGAGACAACCGAGTCGCATTCCTCCCTCGGCTCGTCATCAAATGTTACGTCGTCGGGAATAAAGCGCATGTCGATAAAGTTTGAAGATGAGAGGTATTCCGTACCATCGCACGCATTGTATAATTTCTCGGCAGTTGACACATCCGAGCAGATGACGACTGCATAGTAATACCGTAATCGGTCAAGTTGATATGACCTTAGAGCTTCGCTGTCAAAGTCTTGGTCGTCCCCTTCCTGCAACATGTTCTTTTTTATTTCCTCATCTTCGTCTTCGCTGTCGTCGCCGCTGTCTGAGTCGTGATTCGATTCATCATCGTTTTTAGCAGCCTTTTTGAAAATCTCTTTAGGGGGTCCTTCAACCTCTTCTCGTTTCATACGCTCTTTACCAAAATCAGATGGATATATTGAGACTCTTTCGATACGGCCACCCTGCGGCACAAAGGAGGAGAACAGCACCATCAAGTCGACGGCCTTGATGTTGTCCCAGTCCAGGTTCACCACGGCAACTCTCTTCGTGATCTCGCCAGCTTCGGTATCAGCCTGCTCATCACGCAACCGCTGCATGCTTGCTGGCTTTGACACATCGGCTCCCCCTTCATCCTTGTCTTCCTCGCTACCCAAGTCACCTTCGTCGTCTTCGGACTCCGATTCGCTCTCGGAAGAAGAAAAGCCACCGCCTCGAGCGGGGTCGTAGTTTACGTGGGCCTTTTCGAGCTCTCTCCGAACCACATCATCATTGTCAACCTTGGCAGCTTCCTCGTCCTCGGGCTCGTAGATGTCGCGTAATGCTTTCTTCTTATTGTCGGATTTTAATTTCCGGCCGTATCTGTCCAATTTGGCGGTGGCTGCGAAATCTTCATCTTCGAATACCCGCTGGAATCGCTTGTCGATCTTGGTCTTGACGTGACCCTTGGATGGGAGACGGTACCGGGGGTTGGTCTCGAAACTGGCAAAGCGGGAGTCCTTCTTGACCGCGGGCGAGGCGTCGCCTCGTTTCTTCTGGCCTTTAGGCATTCTTGCAGAAAATATTTTAATATTTTATCAAGCGCACCATTCGTTGTTTTCTTTAGCGGTTTGCCTAAGGTATGGAGGAAATAAATGAACGGTGCGACTACGGTTCAGAGAATGCGACTGGGATTGAGCAACGAGCGTTTGCGAGTCAATTGAAAATTTAAGTGGGTCTCTCTTTTTCTGCCATCCACAAGCGCGGAAAGATACGAAGGTGCCACTTCGACCGCCTACCGTATATAGACGGACACAAGCTAAAGGGTACCTAAGGGAGAGCTGACCAGAGGAGCCGGTTACGTTAGCTTAGGGGGTTGCTGCTCACTGCATTACAGGCCTTAGGTACCTAGGACTAAGGTAGGTAGATATAGTGTGCCCACGATGCAACAACACATCCCGCCAACCTAGGTAGGTACTGAGGGTAAGTACCTAGGTAAGTAAACAGTCATCGTATTTACCTACATGCGCAGAACGTTTCTTTCTCCTCGTCGTCAAGGATAAAATCTGAAGTGTTTGCCGTGTCAGGTGCGCATCATTCAAAATTTGCCAAAATTATGTGCCCTGAGGGCGGTATAAATGCGGAGCGACATTCGTTTCAAGTACCTGAGGTAGCTCAGCTAAGAGCGCCAAGATAGTGTCGCATCTAACAGGGCCTATAGGGCTGCGTATAGGGACTTACGTACGTAGTACTGTACAGTTCCAAGAAATAATCCAAAATGCCCCCCCCAATAGCCTATTGAGGAGACAAACAGTGGTGTGAATCATTAGCGTGGGGTGAGGTGAGCATTCCTTTCCTTGTCATACCTACTTGGATCGGTCATTTCTTTGCAGAGTGCTGTTGAACTTGACATCCTCAGTTGGTTTTCTTGCTTCTTGCTTTTGAGCAGTTCACAACCTCGCTTCATGCTTGTGTACGATTAAGTTGTAACCCCGCGATTGGAATTCGGCATTGGCATAATCGGCGGTCAAGATGGACCGAATTCTGCGCAAGGCAGAGCATGTGGTAAAGGATCACATCCTCAAAGACGTCCTGGGTATCGACGACAAGGAAGACACCCCTCAGGAGCAAGTTCATAACAATCAGGTCGATATCCAACCTGTCGACACCTCGCATCGCTTCCAATCCTTTTCGCCCCAGACGTCTGGCAATGCCAAATGGTGTAAGTAACACCCCGCCCCGTTTCTCTTTATTCTGGTTATTGTCGGAACATAAAATGCTAGGACGAGAACAACGCCTCTAGAGGTTTCCGGCTTTCGAATTGCTCAAAACTGACCTCGTTCAACGCAACACCTTGACTAACCCTAATTGATAGACGTCGATGGAGCTTCATATTTCTGGGCGGTTTCCATGGCCCTCGAAGGTCAGTTGAAAGCTCCACCTTACACGTAAATGGCGACCACGGGAGCTTACGATAGAAATAGAGGCGCGAGAGAGTATCTACATTCTTGACTGGTGGCTGAGCCCTGAGCTATATCTAAGACGCCCGCCTTCTCGTAATGAGAGATATCGCCTCGACAACATGCTGCGAGCCGCCGCTGAGAGGGGCGTAGACGTCAATATCATTGTCTACAAAGAGGTTACCCAGGCTCTAACTTGTAAGCACGCGTCTCATGAAAGAAGAAACCCCACGCTAACTCTATATTTCGCAGTGGACTCAGCGGTAAAAAGCTGAGACTTGGTCAATCGTCGAAGTCCGAGGGGCTAATCTGATTCTTAGCACACCAAACATGCTCTGGAGGCGCTGCACCCAAGCATCAAGGTGTTTCGGCATCCCGATCATCTGCCCACTAGCCGCGCCCGACTCGAGCAGGCCTTTGCTGGGCTATCTTTGGATAATCTAAAGATGAATTCATTTGGGCTATCCAGAACCCCTAGAGATGCGCTGAAAGAACTGTATGGTTCCTTTGGCGACACCGTGTTGTATTGGGCTCATCACGAGAAACTCTGTCTTGTTGATCGTAACATCGTGTTCATGGGTGGTTTGGATATGTGTATGTCTCCTCCCACTGTTCTACTGTCCTCTTTGCAGGTGCTTATAGGCTAACGCCCCTATAGGTTTTGGAAGATATGATACCAACAGTAAGTCGTCAAATACCTGACGAGTTTTAGCCTTCGTATACGACCTATAGAAACCGTGTTAGACACGCTATTTTGGACGTAGAAGACTACCTAACAAACTAAATACAGGTCACCCAATTGCGGATGCTCATCCAGGGAACTTGGATGCTATTGTGTTCCCCGGTCAAGACTTTAACAATGCCCGAGTCTTTGATTTCGAAGGTGTAAACAATTGGGATCACAATCAACGTAAGTGGGCATAAACAGAGACAACACCATGGGTTCTAACATCAGTGTGTAGTGGATAGAGCTAATAACTCTAGAATGGGCTGGTCCGACATTGCGATATCTTTAAACGGACCAATTGTGAGCAGTCTTATCAATCACTTCACTGATCGCTGGTATGTCTCAATGCCTCAGAGCCATGCTATAGCCGTTGACGCGTGATAGGAACTTCATATTTGATGAGAAGTACAACGAGAAAGACCCAGGGAAGTATCGAAGGCTGGAACAGCCAGGGGGTGATGACGGCCACCACTTTCCTGTTCCCGGCTTTGAAGGACTTGAGGATCGGTTTAATCGGGGAATGAGACACTTTATGGGCGAGGGGGGGCATCACGGCGGAAGCCGCGAGCAAAGAGAGGACTTTGGAGGCGCAAGCATTCAACTCTGTCGCAGGTAAGTGTAGAACTATCCCTGGTTTGGCAGGGACTCGACTGACTTAGCACCAAGTGCGTGTGACTGGTCTTCTGGCCATCCAACGGAGCATTCAATCGCTAATGCATACATACATGCCATTGAGAGTGCACAGCATTACGTATATATCGAGAACCAAGTAAGTATCACAGTCCTGTTCTTGCCCTCCTCACCTGTGACTAACGAATCTAGTTCTTTATCACTGCGACTGGGGATAAACGTGCGTAATTCTCGGAACCATTTTCTTATTGTTTTGGCAACTTTCAGAGCATAAAAATCCCTTCCAGGACAAGCGAGTGTCCAGAAGCTTTTAAACCCCTCAAAATCAACGCGGATGATGGCCATAGCTGACTGCGAGTGTTGCAGAATACCCTGTCGAAAACAAGATTGGCGCTAGTATCGTGTCACGCATTGTCCGCGCTCACTCAAACGGTGAGAACTTCCGCGTCATAGTCCTCATGCCGGCGGTTCCAGCATTCGCCGGCGACCTAAAGTCCGACGGTGCACTTGGCACCCGGGCCATTATGGAATACCAATACAATTCTATAAACCGTGGTGGGCATAGCATCATTGAATGCTTGAGGCAAAATGGTGTTGACGACTGGAGGCGTTACATTGGTTTCTACAACCTCCGTAATTACGATCGCATTAACATCTCGTCAACGATGCGTGAAGCCGAGGGCAGAAGCGGTGTCCGGTACGACGATGCACGTCGCCAGCATGATGATCTTGTCGGCCGGGGAGAGGACGGAGGGTACCGTGACCAGTACGACCGGTACCAGTCCGCGGCGTCAGGAGTCTCGGACCAAACGTGGGATACAGTCAGCTCTTGCTAGTGAGTAATTCTTGAGACTATCTTATTCTTATTTTGGCGCCTTTCAGAACACGAGGTTTCCTTTTTGGGGACAAGAGTGTCTAGAGGCTTCTGAAACCCTCACAAATCACGCCCTAAATAGTGATAACTGACTCTGAGTATCGCAGTATGGACGGCGGTGAAGATATCCGCAATGTCCCGTGGCACGGTGACGAGGAATCCGAGATGAACGCCTTTGTATCAGAGGAACTGTATATCCATTCCAAGGTCCTGATCGCCGACGACCGGCTCGTAATTTGCGGATCAGCAAACCTAAACGACCGCTCGCAGCTCGGCACACACGACTCCGAGATCGCAGTCATCATCGAAGACCAGGACCTCGTCGACAGCACGATGGACGGGCGCCCGTTCCAAGCGTCACGATTCGCCACGTCGCTCCGTCGCCAGCTCTGGCGCAAGCACCTCGGCTGGATCGGCGACCAGCCGTGTGACCGGCCCACGCAGAACTGGACGCCGGTGACGCGCGATCCGCAGGACTACGACTGGGGCTCGGCGGCCGACCGCATGGCCGAAGACCCGCTGTCTGAAGACTTCCTACGCTCGTGGAGCGAGACAGCGCGCACGAACACGGAGGTGTTCAGCAAGGTGTTCCACAACGTGCCGAACGATAACGTGCGCAACTGGGACGAGTACGACAGCTTCTTCAGCCGGCACTTCATCATCCCGGGGGTGGAGATCAAGGACGAGGACAAGGAGGGCCGTGTCGACTACGGACACGTGGTGCGCGAGGAGTTCGAGGGAGGGGTGTCCGAGGTCAAAGAGTGGCTCTCGCGGGTCCGCGGCACGCTGGTCGAGATGCCGCTCGATTTCCTGATCGATGTCGAGGATCTGGCGAAGGAGGGTTTGAGTTTGAATGCGTTCACGGATGATCTCTATACCTGATTACCGGTAAATAGCAGGCAGGCCTGCCAGAGAAGATAGAGCGGGTGAACATGTATCGTCTCATGGATCTCCTAGGATAGAAAGACTTGTTGGGATACATATCTTGAATTACACTTTCCATCTCTCCATCTGTTGGCCAGATCTTGAGCCCACATGCGTCTCGATAGATACCCGAGGTAAAATAAAGGGACTTACGCGTTGAGAGCCCGAAGAATATTGAGTCGATATCACAGTGCACTAGGTAACTAGTCAAACGGTAGAACTTGCGAGACTCAACGTGGATTGAAAGTAACATGAGTTCAACTACCATTCTAACCGAGCAAGCTGTTTTAGGCTTTGTGTGGAGAGTCATATACTCGAGGGCGAGACTTCGAAAAGGCACATATCAATCAGCAGGCGTATCAGTAATTGTTAGGTTCCGTCCCCTTGAGTCGACGTCAAGCATGGCTCATTCCTCATATTCTTTCAGTGGCACTTATTTTTCATACTTCATGAAAACACATCGCAACTTGAAGTATATATATAAATTGTGCAAATATTATTACGGTGCACCGATAACCACAACTGCTATGCCGCATTCAAGTACACAAAAAGAGTTATCGGTTCTGCAACAACATCGTGTCTCGGCCTCTTTCATCTCTCCTCTATCTCAGGCCCCATCGACTCTGATTCGATGACGGTACTCTCGCAATGTGCAGATTCAGCGCCGCTATAAACCAGTTTCATAACCAACACCCCAATAAGATCCATCCGAGAAACCACCGTGTACCATATTCTAGGGGGGTTGTGGGACATAAACGGCATGACGTGACAAAAGGGTAATATACAGAACTCCCGCTACCGTGATCTATTGCATCAGGAGTAGCCAATGAACCTCCACGGGGCTACCATGGTTGGAGTTTTCAATTATATCCTTGAAAACGGACAATATGATTAGTCGTTCTTACCGTTGGCGGTGTTACCAAGGAATCCATCCTTCAGCTCCTTGATCGGGAGAGTCTCGTCTAATCTGAAGGCCGCACGGTTTCTTCGCTGGCCACCCCTATACCAAGATGCAACACCAAAGGCAATACCCGCAATGCAGCCAAACGTGAGATAAGGGTGTTCGACAAAGTTCATCTTGATATCGAAGAATATCTTCTCAAAGCTTGAAATGGTGAGTTTTGGCTTAATGGCGGGAGGATTAGAAGTGACTTTCGATAGAGTCTCGAGGATAGAGACACGCGATGGGACGATGTTGTATCCGCTAATGGTCTGATCCCAGTATCTTCGGTTCTAGGCTCTAAGTTAGCAGGTAGCTTCAGATTTCGTTTGTAACAACTTACATCTTCATCATTAATGATTACCCGATCGCCATCCTTGATGTCAATTCCATAAGTGGTTCGGATCCACCTTTGCCAGAATGTGCCGTCAACCCAAGCAAAGGCAACTTCTTTGCGGTCGGACCAGTCCATGTTGATGCGAATGTTCTTGGCTGCCCTGACGCCTCGCTGATCACCTCGATCCTCAGCTTCTTCTAGGCGCAGCTGCTTAGCATCACGAAGGTTCTGTCTCTCCAGTTGGAAAGCTTGGATCTGCTTATCCATCCAGTCATTGGCACCCTCTTTCATTTCATGTAAAGCGCTAGTGAACGAGTCTTTATCGTCTCGGTTTAGTATACCGAGCACCACCATCTTGCCATCCATTATTTCCCGGGCGTTGGAAGCTGTAAGCTCTGGTACGATAGGCAACCAAACAGATTTCATCCACGACAGAACCATGTGTGTGTCACGCATTTCCCGTGGTGTGAGAGGCGTATAGTATGTGGGCCGGCCTTCACGCGACACAAGTAACCTTGGCCAGGTAGTGATCTTGAATCGTTCGGACAGTTGTGGGTCCTTTGTCTTCACAAGTTTGGAACGCCCGATCAAGCTGAGGGGTAATCTATCCAAGGCTTGGAAATCTTCGGTGGCAGTGGCGTGGTCGTAGAAATAGACGAAGATGACTTCTTCCTTCTTCTCCAGCTCGGCGAGGGAGCTTGCATCAACATCTTTGATGCCATCGCAGATGTCAAGAGCCTTCTCGGCGTAGTTAAGAAGGTCACCAAACCCGCGCAAACCATCATACTCGACGCGTTCACCACCCTTGAAGAAAAGGATTGTCGGGTATCCCTTAAGACGGACATCTTTGCAAAGTCTGCTTTCGACATCACAATTCACTTCACCCACGTTTAGCTTGCCCTTCATCTCCTTGGCCATTTGTTGCCAGTTGGGAGCCATGGCCTGGCAATGATGACACCAGGGGGCGTAAAACTTGACGAACCATGGCTCTTGCGTCATAGTCACCAGGCTCTGGAAGCTTTCGGCGGTGAGCGGTACTGAATTTCCTTCCTTATTCGGGGTAACACTTGGCTTAGCAGGTTTTGTCTTCTCAGAAACCTCTGTTTTGTCAGTTTTGGTTGTCTTGGTGACAGTAGCATCGTCATCCTCTTCTTCCTCCTCTTCCTCCTCGTCCGTAGACTTGCCCTTTACGGACTCCGACTTTCCCGACTTCTTCGACTTCTCCGGGGCTTCTGGCGAGCTTGTTGCCTCGGGCTCCGGCAGGACGAGTTCCTTGGGTCGTGTTCCGGGCTGCTCCTTTTCGAGTGCCGTCTCAATCATGTTGGAAACTGCATCCATCGACTTCGCACCACCGATATAGTCTACACGCTCACCATCTTTGTACAGGATAGTGCGGGGATAAGCAGCGATATCATGTTTGTTGCAAAGGTCTCCTTGGACTAAACAGTCGAGGGTACCGAACCGGATATCATAGGCCTTTTCAAAGGGGATGGTCGAGGTGGGCGAATCGGGATCGGGTGCGGTCGATGTGTAGTAGAACTCATACAAGGTCTGGTATGTCGGGGCGAATAATTGACAATGAGGGCAGTAGGGACTAGTAGTCAGGGATGTCAGTGCTAGATTCTATTTATCGTATCCCAGGTACTAGCAGTTCAGCGAGGGAAGATAAACTGCCACGTGCAGTTCACTATTCGGCAGCGATGGGGGAGGGATATCCTACTTGAAATATTTCACTACCAAGAATTTAGATGCTTGGACCTCGGTCTCGAAGTTTTCGGCTGTCAGTTCGAGTAGTGGGGGAACCCTTTTGCCATTAAAATACGTGTTTTCCCTGTAAGGGTCGTCATTTGTGTCGCCGTCGATGGCTTGGGCGAGGCCCGATGTCACTGCGCCGAAGAGCAGCGCGAGCGGTGCGAGCCTCATGGCTGCGGTCTACCGAACTGAAGGACGATCGGAGAGTATAAACGATGACAGTGGCCACGATCACGGCAGGAGCCAGTCTACTCTATAACATATGCAAGTCGTCGCAGCTGACGGGTTGCAAGAGCAACACAGGACAAGATTGTGATGGTGATAGGCGAAGGCGCACCTAGAACGAGCGATCGAATGGGCGACGGGCAAAATCGTGGACGGCGATGCCGGATGCGTGGCGATGGATTAGGGGCTTGAAGCGGCTCAAAGAGGTATCGCGTTATCAGGAATTGCGCATCGGGATTAAATGTCTAATACGTAGGAGCAAAGAGGGACATGGGGCGGCCAGAAGAAGAGAAACAGTAAACGCCGAAGTCTACCAGCGCAAAGTGCAAGTAACCGCAGCAGGTTGAAGTCAAAGGACGAGCCGAAGAAAGGGAGTTCGTAGTTGTGTTCGTGTCTCCTTTCACGACCAAGCGAGATAGGTGGTAGGTTAGTTCAGACCTCCAGGGTATTGATTGGGGTATTGGGGCGAAGTCGATCTGATGGATGAAACAGGATTTGTCTTTTTCTCCTGCTGGAAGGGGGTGTTTACAGTAGGTGCCCTGTATGTTAGTGGCACTTTAGGTGGGTTACACGCTACAGCTCGAGGCACCAGTGACCTATAACCACTGCTGATACTCCGTACTTGTAGCAGATCCAAGTCCTACCCGTCCAGGACCCGCCTGCCACTGGTCAATGCCCTTGCATAGACCCTAGACTAAATCGGATCGGACTAGGAGGGAGCTATGCCCTATTAAGGAAGGTCAAATTGGTGGATTTGGACGTTGCTGACATGCCAGAAGCAGGCTTACCATCGCAGTGAGGAGCAACTTCTCTGAGTGGTCGAGTATTAAATCTGAAGGCAGCAGCAGGTACCTATGCTATTGTGAGATGGGCGCCGTACCAGAGGCAGGTATGGTAAGGAAGATTATTTCAATTGAACCTTGAGGTGTCTTAAATCTCAAGCAAATGATTAGATTTCTCGCATAACATATTAAACTTTCCCCTAAAATACGCCGCCTGGACTAATTACCTCGTAACATTTCAGCCAACAGGCAGGGAGAGGCTTCATAGCGACTATTATATGCCCGAGAAACCCAGCGACCTAGCTTCTTGACCAAAACAATCATAGATGAAATACAATCAGAATCGGGCGCTTGTATTATTTCATACACAGATCGGATTGCGTACTGATAATCCAGAGGGTTCACCGCCGCATATGCTGTTATTGCGGTTAAGAATTTTAAGCTCCAACGTTCAAGGTTTCTGTTCTGGTGTAAGTGGCTTATCGGGTTACATTAAAATGACCGAACCTGCAACGAAACGTCGACGTGCGAGTAGCGACGAAGACGATGATGCGCCAACTACTGGCGGCTCTGACCGTGCAGCTCCTCCTTCTCTTTCTCATCCCATCAGCCCGCCGAGAAAGAAAAAAGCGAAGGAAAGGATGCGAATTGCATCTCCATTTCGGCTCACATCGATCAGGGATCTTTCTGATGCCCTCAATGTTAACGCAGTATCATTAAACGACCTAATCGGAGATCCCATGATTGCGGAGCTTTGGGACTTTAATTATCTCCATGATATTGAGTTCCTAACGGGACACCTGGATGAAGACACGCGGGCCCTAACTAGAGTTCACGTCGTTCACGGGTTCTGGAAGCGGGAGGATCGAAATCGGTTGTTACTACAGGTAAGGTCTTCGTCATCTGTCTCGACTACAGTATTGCCTTGATTTCTTCCCCTAGCCTTTCCAGAACAGTGAGCTGTACTTGAACCAGTAGTACGAGCCAGTGAAGGCGTGAGGCACCTACGATGTACTACTCAAGTTAGGATTTCTTTCTAACTCACCCAATTTACTAATAATGCAATTAGGAGCAAGCAGGAAAATACAAAAATGTCACTCTTCATACGGCTTATATGCCTGAGATGTTTGGTACTCACCACTCCAAGATGCTCGTGCTCATCAGACACGACGATACGGCCCAGGTGATAATCCACACAGCAAACATGATTGCGAAAGATTGGACAAACTTAACAAACGGAGTCTGGCTATCACCATTGCTCCCCAAATTACCACCACCTCACCAGGTTGCTCAGACACGTGGAGCTATAGGCAGTGGGTTACGATTTAAATTCGATCTTACTGAACTACTTACGGGCGTACAATACTGTTCGAAATGTCTGCGGCTCTTTGGTTGAGGAACTTACGAAATATGACTTTTCCGCCGTCCGTGGTGCGCTCGTTGCCAGCGTGCCAGGCAAGCACAATGTCGAGCATGAACAAGAAAAAACGCGCTGGGGGTGGCAGGGGCTGAAAGAGTCCCTGAAAATGATTCCATCGCAGGCAGGGACGTCAGAAATTGTCGTACAGATTTCTTCCATTGCAACCCTCGGAGTCAATGATACATGGCTTCAACAGACATTGTTCGAGTCACTCTCAGCATCCCAGTCCCCATCCCAGCAGTCGCCCTTATCTACTAGACCCCGAACCTCCCGGCCCAATTTCAAAATCGTTTTTCCTACAAGAGACGAGATCGCCGCTTCACTCGACGGTTACGGATCTGGTGCCTCAATCCATACCAAGATTCAATCAGCCGCGCAGGCGAAGCAGCTCCAGTACTTACGGCCGCTATTCCACCACTGGGCGAATGATAGCCTCAACGGCGTGGCGGCGCCCACATCGGCTTCAGGGGGTGGAAATGCACGTCCACGGGAGGCAGGCCGCAAGCGGGCGGCGCCGCACATCAAGACGTATATCCGGTACGGCGAGAAATCGATCGACTGGGCCCTTCTCACGTCGGCCAACATCTCGAAGCAGGCATGGGGCGAGGCGACGAACAAATCTGGGGAGGTGCGCATCGCGTCCTGGGAGATCGGAGTTCTGGTCTGGCCGGAGCTCCTAGCGGGAGACGCGGAAGCGAAGATGGTAGGCGTGTTCAAGACGGATGAGCCTCAAAGAGAAGACGACGTCGATTGTGAAAGCTCGCCCGTGGTGGGGCTGAGGATCCCGTATAGCTTGCCGCTGAAGAAGTATGGGAACTCGGAGGTGCCGTGGGTCGCAACGATGAGCTATACGGAACCCGACTGGATGGGACAGGTATGGCAGGGTTACTAGCTGCCGTGTCTCGGCTTAACAACCACGTACCGGGGTAATCATACGAAACGTCTAATAGGGCATGGCTAGCAATATTTACTTGTGATTTAGAGGTGTAAACTAACTCTAGCGGTAATGAATCATCGAAACAACATTGGCACGTTCTGTATCCAAATATGCAACGATCTAAACATACCAGTAACCCATACTGAGGCTCAAGCGATACTATTCTATCTTTCTGTGTGTATCCATGTCGATTTCCTTGCAGCACCGTCTTCGATGTAGGGCACATCAACTCGGAGAGCACCCAGTCATTCCAAGAAAAAANGGGGGGAAGGGGGGGCAATAGATATGAAGTCAGCTAAGGGTCATATTGTTCAACTTTTATGCGGTATCATGGAGTGTTATTGTGGCGGGCATGATGATAAAGACAAGCAGGAGAGCCGAGCCGATGAGCAAAAGAAGCGGTATTGACAATAACTAGCTGCTGCCGACGACTTCGGGCTCCTTTTTGGGGTCGAAGCCGAGCTTGGTCTTCAGTTCCTCGACGAGGGCGATGTATCGTTCCTGGGCCTGCTCGGGGGTCAGGTTCTCGTCGATGATGCCTTCCCAGGCCTTCAGCTTAGCCTTGCCCTGTTATTGATGGAAGACAATTAGCTCAACGATTCAGTATTTGTGTTGTTTATCTTGGACTATCTTCTAAGCCCGGGGACTAATAGGGACGAGGTTGTACTAGTTTGGCAACCGTTTGATTCCAATAACGGTGTGACGGGGTGCGGTGTAAGAGGGCTTCGTAATAGAGGGACGACGAACCTTCAAATCGAATATGCCAGGCGCTTTTGGGCCCTTCTGGTATTCCGAGACATCTTCATTGCAGCCGACCTTGTAGAGACCTGCGAGGAGGATGAAGAGTAATAGTTAGAAACTAGTTGCCTAAGGACAGGAGTTCTCAGGGGTAACGGAGTATTGCAGCCGTGGTAAGTTTTCTAGCAAAGACTTGCTAAAGAGAGAGGCATCGACGAAAGGTGAAGCAGAAGTGTTGACGAACCGTATAACTGAAGGAGATCATTGTTGTCGGGCTTCTTCAGGAGCTGTTTCGACTCGCGCTCCGCCGCTTTCTCAAAAGCCGGGTTGGCCGCAAAAGCTGCCTTCTCCTTCTCTGAAAGTTCTCTCGGCATTATGATGGATGAATTGTTGGTCGTTGGACGTTCGATAGGTTTCGAAAGGGGGGGATTTCGACGGCCGTTTGGATCGTGATACTCAGTGATGGGACAGACCGAAGAGGGGGGAGGCTGTTGGTGACGACCGTTGGGATGTGGCAGGCCGGCGGGGTCGGTCTCTGGCACACTATCGTCATATCCTTCGAGCTCCTTTGTCTACATTGGCAAGGCGCCTGCCGGCGGGGTTCTCTCACTTAGTTAGGAAGGAAGCACACCTGCTCGCTTTTGTTAATTGGCCCCATGGTGCCCACCGGTAGGCCTAGCGAGGTATAGTCTTTGCAGGTCATGGCCAACTGCATAGTTTGATCTTGCTTTAACCGATCAACTGAAAGCGCCTAGATATACACTAGGCCAAGGAGGATATCATGCGGTCAGGTAGTATAGTGCCAACATCGATGGAGGTGACGACCCTGTTCCCTCCTTTCTAGCCCGCAGAAAGACTGGTTTTTCATAGGATACCTCCTTTTGAATGACTTGAGCTTCGGGTTATAGGTACATGTATGCATATAATCCGGGCAGGTCAGACTTTAGGTCACGATTAGGTAGGTTTCATAGGATGGGTACCTGGTAAGTAACGTATCTAATATAGGGGGAAGGAGAAAGCCACATGCGAAATCTAGTCTATAGTATGTATTGCTACGGGTTATTTACTTAACTACCTAGGTAGGTAGGTTAAACGTGTTGGGTCGGTTACCTACCTGGTAAGGCATCGACTTTCTCGAATTATTAAACAAGGCAATCACAACTAATCATTGGAAAACACAACTATTACAGCTTCTCGCGCAACTAACAATTATTGCAGCCAAAATAATGTCTACTTAGGTAGGTGCCTGGGGAGCAGTGAGGTGCTTCTTGAACCTGTCGGGGCTACGAGAAGCGCTGGGTACCTAAGGTACCTAGGTAGGTTTTATGGGAATTATAGCAATCCTTTTAAAGGCATTTACTCGGTATATATATTTTTTCTTCCGAAACGGATGGTGCTAAACTGAAAGTTTCTTAGGAAATTTTAGGCTGGATCACGACTCTCCACCTGCATGGTTACCCTAGACTC
Source organism: Xylaria polymorpha (assembly GCA_003426235.1). NCBI lineage: Eukaryota > Fungi > Ascomycota > Sordariomycetes > Xylariales > Xylariaceae > Xylaria > Xylaria polymorpha. The sequence goes on along the minus strand of NQIM01000110.1, from coordinate 30,612 downwards.
GACTATTAAGTACCATTAAGATATACATTTATGTCCAAGGTGAGAATCTGAAGGCAGACTCAGCAAATTATTGATATGGCGCCGATCTAATGGATCTATGTATCGGACATAAAACCTCTACAATGTCTGTCATGGCAACACGGCAGCTAAATTAGACCTGGAAGATGCCGTCATATTCCAGTTGACGGCATCTTCCAACATTGACCTCAAGACGCATAATTATATGTATGTATTCCATTCCCAGGATATAGCCACGCCTTCCAATATGTATAGGTTGCAATGATTCTAAAGGAGAAGATACTTCCAACCTGTTCCATGAGTCAATTCAACCCTTTTCTGTATATTCAACGTGAGAAAGAGGTCCCCGTTTGAGGTAAGTTTGGGACGCACACGACCCTACCTAGGTACCAACGCTATATAGCCCACCTAGACCAGCAGTGGAACATTTCTACATCGGCCGTACATAGGTATCTCCACTTAGTTCAATTGTTTCCGCTGCCGCGCCTGCCTTTGTTTAAGTCATCAACTTGCTACCGTTGATTGCTCCTCCCCAGGTACTACCAGAATTTATAGAATCTATCTACATGATAAATATGTGCCATACTATCAAAAGCAGCCAGACTTCATGTAGATGAATGCATTCTTCGTAGATTAGTAACTTTGTTGGCGAACCTGAAGCTGTAGCACTCATGTACCCGATTAATACCTATACTTTGCCCACCAGACGTTGTATAGCACATGGTAAGTGGTCTGTTAATATGGGGTACTTTCCACCAATGTTACATGTAGTACAGTACAGTACAGTACAGACGATGAAGAATGTGGGGCCGATGTAGAATTCTTGGGCGACCGGTTTAGGTCGGAGACAATTGTTCCCGTTGAAGATGCAAGCAGGGGGAAGCTGAGCTTGCCGGGACCGAAGCATGCTTCCAACATGAAACCTAACATCGATATGCTCAGCTTCACCACTACCTGCCACGTAAGTTCGACCGCCTAGGGCTGATATCGGCCTCCCGGACGACGGAACGTGGCTGGGATTTGCAATCAAGTATGTATGCATAGCATAGCCCCCCCAATTATGAGCCAGATCTAGACACCATGGCGTCAACTGTGTTGTCTGTTGTAGGTCACATCACGAGCTGTTTTCTAGGTACAGAGACGCGTCACACCTTATCAATACAGTACAGTATCCTGAAACTGCCATCTGGCTGATGTACTTGTAAATGTTGGTGCACACCGGTAATGTCTCGCAGCAAGCAATAACACCTCGCACACCTGGTGTCTTGGATCTGGACCCTTTGGTGGGGCTCCGGTTCGTGCGACTTCCCGTGTAAAATGTAAAATGAGGTGAACAGAAACGACTTAAATGAGTCCGACAGCACGGTGACACAAGCCACCCGACACATTTCACTTGCATTGAAAAGCGACCGACTCCTTCTTTCTTGTTTCTTATTGTTCTTTCCACTCTCGACTCCTCTTTCTCCTTCATTTGGGAGACACTCTCCCTCCCTCCACAACATCCGACCTACCTACTACCTAGGTACCTCTCAACACCGTGGTACTTGTAGCACCCACCGGACTTCGCCAACATCTCACCCCTTTAGAGGAGACGCCGCAACGGCCTAATCAAAATGGCGACGACTGTTGTGATTCTGGGCGGTGCATATGCCGGCGTGCAGATTGCCCATCGATTACTCAAGTCCACCCTCCCGCATGTGAAGGGCCTGAAGGTCATTCTCGTTTCCAAGGTAAGGATGAATTAGCATTGGCATTCCTAGGCAATTAAAGCACCGGAGAGTTCGATTTGTTTAATTTCAAATCGGGCGTGGCTGGACGGACTGTTATGAAGGCCGCTGCACTCCCATCGCCCCCCTGCTGAATATTGGGAAATTTTCAGCCCAGATGCTGACATGCAGGTGTAGAACAGTAACTTCTATTGGAACCTGGCCGCCGTTCGTGCCATTGTCCCAGGTGTCCTGAAAGAGGAAGAGTACACACAACCAATTGCGCCGGGCTTCGCCAAGTATCCCGCGGATGCCTTTGAGTTTATTGTCGGCACGGCTGAGGCCGTCGACCACCGCGGCAAGACGGTGAAGGTGATCGTGGGCGCGGATGCTAGCGAGCGTGAGCTGCGCTATGATTACCTGGTGGTGGCTACGGGCACACGCAACGCCGGTACCTCTAATGTGCCTTGGAAGAACAACGGTACACATGAGGAAATCACTGCCCTCCTTGCCGAAACGCAGCAAAAGGTCAAGGCTGCCAAGCACATTGTAGTAGCCGGTGCAGGCACAACGGGTATTGAGGTGGCGGCAGAGCTCGGGTTTGAATATGGTAACCCAAAGGACCCTGCCATTAAGAAAGAGATTGTCCTGCTGTGCGCAAGCGAGGAGGTGTTAAAGGGTGATACCATCGCTAGCAATGTCGCATCGGAGCTAAAGAAGCTCAATGTCAAGGTCCGTGGGTTCGCGCGAGTCGCTAACGCCACCACGTCACCAGACGGCAAGACAGAAGTTGTGCTTGAGAACGGCGAGAAGATCGTTACAGATCTGTATCTGCCAACGATGGGGATGACGCCCAACACTGAATTCTTTCCGGATATGCTCCTTACACCAGACAGATTCATCGACATTGACGAATTCTATGCCGTGACGCGTGCCAAAGATATTTGGGCTGCGGGCGACGTTGTCTGGAAGCCACGCGGTAGCTTTGTCCTCACCGACAAGCAGGCTGCGGGTGTTGCCAAGAACATCGATGCCGTAATTAGAGACAAGAACCAGACCCCGGTCAAGACCATCCCCATCGATGTACTCATGGTCGCCACGGGTCGGTCTCGAGGAGCCGGCCGAATGGGTCCCGTCAAAGCCTTCAGTCTCATGGTATATCTGATCAAGGGCAAGACGCTTGGTACTGATAAATTGTCTTCGTGGGTTGATGGTAGTTTATTCTAAGTGACGACTTAGAATCCAGGTTCTCTCCACTCTGAGAGTAATTTATATATAGGGATACCACGGTGTTGGCAGTTTCTTGACCGAAACGATTACGTTTGCTTTTTAGAGATGCTTCATCCAGTATCAACGTCCAAAATCAAGATCAAGATTAGGCAGAGAGGGGAAAGGGCCAGAATGATGTGGAGCGGTTCACCTTCTAGCTTTCTCTTATTTATTTTTTACTTACACGGAGGATCGAATTAAGACAAACATCAGAAGACAGGAGACGATGAGCTAAATAATTGATACCCGAGATAACTCGCCCCATGTTGGGCTTACCTACCCTGAGATGGGTATCTTTAATAACACATTTTTAATTGCTCCTGCATTAAATCTATCAGGTTGGAAGCACCGTGACAAATATGAACACGTCACAAGAATTAAATCGTACTACATCCATGTTTGGGGTGATTGAAAAATATTCATTTCGCACTTCCTATCGTACCCAACTGAGTGAACTCCGTCTTTACCCTATAGTAAGTAATGCGCCTCGATTCATCTGACGTAGTCTTTATCTCCCGGCTTTCTCGTCTTCAATCTCCCTCCTCAGCTGCTCGAGAACCTGCATGCGTGAAGAGAGGTGTGCTTCTAGGCCGTCAACCTGCTCCTTGACCGTCTGCAAATCGTCCGCCACACCGCGCAGATTGCCCCCGACCTTCGCCTTACCACCGCCCTCCTCGAGGTCTCTCAGCTCCTTGCGCTTATAGTCCAGGAGCTGCTCCAGTTCCCGCTTGACGAGGGCGGGCTTGCTCTCCCTCTTGCCGCCGCGCCGACGGTTCGCGTCGGCCTCGACCTTCTCCATCTTGGCCTCGAGTTCCGCCAGCTGCTTCTTCAGCCGCACCTCCTCCCACTCGGCGTCTGACTTGGCCGTGCTGAAGTCGGTGCCCGCCGCCTTGAAGCTGCTGCGCCCCAACCGCGTCAGATACTGGTCGCCAAACTTGGCCTTGCGGCCCGTCGTCGTGTTGTCGTCGGCCTTGGCCGCCCACCGCGACGCCGCCGATGCGTTCCGCTCGCTGTCTATCTGGTAGTCGATCTGGTTCCGCTCGAATGATGACCGCAGCGAGGCCGGCACCGTCCGTGGGATCCGGAACCCTTCGTGCCGGTTGTTGAGGATGTGGAGGAAGGCGAGGCATGCGTCTTTGTTGATCGAGGATCCCGCCGATGGGTTGATGAGGTTCCATGCTGATCTGATATCTGTGTCGGGCACATCGAGTGATTCGTATAAGTCTTCGAGGGAGTTAACTGCAGTAAAGCAAGTTAGTTATAGCCGTAGCGGTATCCCGGGTGGTGACTGGATAGTGAATACGCACATGATATTTCACCACGCATGTCTCTGTTCTCCTGATATATTGACTCGTACTTGGACTTGTCTTTCGGGCTCATGTACCAATCGAAGCCATCCTTCAGGCCCGGCGTGTCGGAGTCGTCGTCTACCTGCTCGAATTGCACTTGCTTGCCCGTGAGGGCTCGGGTTGCTTGTACGAGATGTGATTTCGATTCGGGGACTAGCCAATCTGGTAGTGTCGCGGGGACGTCTGCATATTCCTGTATATCACATTAGATGCGTCTCTTCGACGGCAACGGAAGGTCCGAGGCAAGGCGACGCACCCCATTCACTATGTCGAAGATGATGCGCATGGCCACACAGAACTCCTCGAAATCTAGATTGCCATCATTGTCGACGTCGGCCACGTCCCAGACGCGCTCGAGCTGGTCATCTCGCAGGCCGCTGTTCTTCAGGAGCGGCGCAGCTTGCTCGCCTGTCAGGAACTTGCCGCCATTTGTCCGTGTCGTGAAGATGTTCCAATATGTCTCGATCTCCTGGGGTTCGATGCGCGGGGCCATCTTGGGGGCGTATCTGGTTGCCACCAATGGCTTTTCTGTTCTTCCTTTTTACAAATATTGAAGCTGGTGGGCTTGGATAAGATGCCGGGTGGTTGAATTAGTAAAACAGAGACGAGGGGGGTTCTTTTGGTATAGAATATCGACTTGAATACGCTTATAAGTAATACGTAACTACTCAGGCGCAAGCGTCCCCTGCAGTAGTACCAGTGGGTCGGGGATCAGGAAACTAGAGCCACCTTTCTATCAGCCCCATAGCCCCCCTTCGCAGTAGGACTTGTGGCTTAACAAGGAGATCTACAGTACATATGTATGTAGCTAGGTACAGTACAGTACAGAGTACATCCTCCCTAATCAGGTAGGTACCTAACCCAATCTCTCACTGTTCAGTACAGTAGCCATGTGATGCTAGACAGCTTGCCCTCATTTCTTCCACCTAAAGCATCTGGGTCGTTAAAGTGAAGAATGATACTTTGTATTTTATGAAGCTGGCGCTGCTGCTGCTACTGTGGCTAATCCCTATGAAACAAAGCAAGAGACAACGAAAACGCACCAAAGAGCGACGGCAGAATGATAGATGGTAAAGTATAACGCTAACATCATTGAATGACGACTTCTTATCTAGATGACTATTTATCATAACAATCGTAAAATTGCAGAAGGCATCTCAATTGATCAAAGGCATATTATATATTGGAGACTACTTTCTATCTCCTACAATCTCATCTACCACCCCCGAGTAAGCCGTCACATCCTATGCCGCAAACATCAGACAGATTCCCAGCCGGCAGCCTTGATGATCCTATCGAGCAGTCGATGAGTCCTTAGAGCCGACTCGAAAGTCGAGACCGCTTCTTTCGTGTCGCCCTTTGCGAAGGCACGATATTGACGAGCTACATTAGCAGCATGGAGTGGTACTTTCCCCTCGAACTCATCACCGACCAGGAAATCCACATTTTGCGCTTCGCTGTCTCCAATTCTTAGTCTTAGAGTCCGCTTGGGCTCACCGAATTGCCAGTGTGAGCGAAGCCATTCTTCGTGGGGGACGAGGACCTCAATCTCGCCCTCAGTTCCTGAGATGATCCAACGAAAAGTGACGCCGTCAACTTCGGCCTTTGGCTTCCTAACTTGGATAGAAGCCACAGCATTACTCTCAAGGACTCCCTGTACGAGTACCTGGTCTGGGCTCGTCTTGGGATAAGCCGGGTTGACTAGCACACCCTCGGAGCTGAAGATCGCGGACTCGGTGATCGTTTTTTTCAGGATGGCTTGCAACTCAGTGAAATCACCCAGCACATGGATGAAACTGTCGAGGACTAACGAGCGAAATCAGCTTCAATTTCAAGGACACCGAAGACAGTTTATCGAAGTAATATACTCACAATGGCCGAAGTAGATGAAGAAAACGTTACCGCCAGACTTATGGTCGAGATAGTATTCCGCCCCTTCCATCCACTTATCCATGGGGAACATGGCAGAAGAGATCCACGCTGAGGAGCTCTCAACTTTTCCAATCTGCCCCGACTCGATGATATTCTTGACTTTCCGAACTAGAGGATCCGCTCTGGCCTGCACACCCAACTTAACTGCTGGAGCCAACAATTTCCTATTTTAATAGGATCTCAGCTCTAGAGATATGTTTTAGGAGCTTATTTTAGAAGCCCGAGGGTATAGCCCAACCTTTACCCGGGCCGCCGCTACTAAATATACATTAGTTATTATATGCTCTTAAATCCTTATACTTATAGCTTTTTTTAGTCCAATATTTAGGTTAAAGAATTAATTAATATAATAAATAAATATTATAAATATATAACTAGCCTATTAACTTTTCCTTTCTTTTTTAAAATATAACCGATTTTTATAATATTTTATTATTTATTAAAAATTAATTAATAGTAGTAGACCTACTATATTTAAAACTTATTTTAAATATATTATAATTTAAGTTAATNTTTTATATCTTTTTTATTATTTTNTTTATTTTATTTATTAAAACTAAACTATAAAAATATAAACAATAGCTATTTTTTAATAGTTAAGCGGCCTTTTGTTTCTTTTTAACTTTAGCCCGTAGGGCGGGCTTAAATAAAAAGTAAAAACAAAAACTACTAAACTATTTTATAATAAGCTTTAAATTATAGGTTAAATATATAGCTAAATATTTAATAGTTTTATAATATTAGCCTAAATATTTGGCTAAAACTTTTATTATTATATAGAATTAATATACTTATTTTTAAAGTTATAGCTTAATATAGCTAAATAATAGTCTAAAGCTTTTTAGTTTTAATAAATTTAGTTATTTAGTAAATATTAGTTATAAAAAATAAGATTTTTATAGGTTTTTTTTAATATATTTTTAATTATTTATATTAAATAAATATTTTANAATAAAANNANCAATATATTTAAATTTTTAAAATTAAATTAAAAAGCTTTTTAATTAATTATTTTATTAAACTTTATTTAAATAATATTTAATTAATTTATTTTAAATTTAATAAATTAAATTAAATTAATTAATTAAATTAAAAAGAAAAAAGAACAATTAAACTTAAAATANAAGAAAAAAACAAGCAAAGTTTGACAAGAGTGGGATTCGAACCCACGCGGGTTGCCCCAGTAGAATGCTGCCTGTTTTACAGGTAAAGTAACATTGAATTACTTGAACCTACCGCCATAACCGCTCGGCCATCTTGCCATTGAACCGATTAAACCAATCCAGAGGACTATATTTCTTCCACTATCCGGAATCGCTACAAGGTGAAGGGGGGACGGAACAAGATTTGGACTAGGTACGTATCAAATGCAGCCCTCCTGGAGATACCTAGGGATGGACCGGGCTAGGCGTCTACTAAACACAACATCGCCCATAAAAGATTTAATCGTTATAAACTTAGAACCGACAACAAATGCTAGCGAAAGGTCAGCCTAACCTGCTTTAAGCGGCCGAGCACCAGAACAAGCGCATCATCGCATAAGAGCTGAACAGAGGTCATCCATCTTGCCTTTCGTTACAATATCTGCTGTTGTTTGTTCTATGGTTACCCATTCGTTCTGTCTCCTAGGCTGCTCTTATGGTAAAATAGCATCTTGTTGTCTTGCCATCCGTATCAAAGCTATTCCCCCCTTGAAGGGACTGTCAGTCAGCATTCATGCCAGTCCTAACCAATGCGGACGGGGGTTGACTGATGACTAAGTTCTATTATTCGCCTAAGGGAATATGCTTGCTGGTTATTTAATTCACTCTATCTTGGAGAGTATCGAGTTTAACTTTCATGCCGTGTTACAAAAGTTGCCAGTAAACCGAAAAGTGGTATCGGCTGTGGTATTGCGTTCTGGCCCGGGCTATTTCAAGAGGCACAACAGATTTAAGGATGTTGCGGGCACGGTGTATTTATCGAGGAGTGGGCATGTGCTAGCAGAAAAGAAAAAAAATTGTCCGTTAAACAGGTGGACGTATGTTTAGTAAAATAGACTATAGCTTCGCACTCCATTTCGTTGAGTTTGAAATGAGGGTATTGGAGTCTTGCCGCCTCATGAAATCTGTCGTGAAATTGCGACTATTCAATTTCCCAAGGCCGGCAGCCTAAACCTACATCCAAGCCGTCTTCAAGCTCGGAGTCCCAAATGACCCCAAAAGCCGTTACAACCACGGGGTCCATGTACGGGACGCTGTGCCCTCAGATATAGTCGCGGACTCCATCACTTTCGTCGTCACTGTGCTTGCCGTCAGCCACTGCAGATATAATGCTCGCCATTAAATCATTTCAAAGGGCTCTCACATCATACTTGAGTTCTAAGAGATCTACAAGGAGTTTTTTGAGATTTTAATGTTGCCTTTTAATAGAGAAGTATATCGACAAAGGAATTTAGTATAAAATACAACTGGCTCGCCATCAGGTTTAGGGATGTGAACAAATCGCGTTCCTCTGTGTTGTAGAACAGAACTGCAGCACTATACCGCACGACCACATAAAAGTAGAATGTAGTTAGGCCGGGCTTGACGGTCTGCAGCTATTATATACGAACTGTGACGGGTTGGCTGAATAACGCTCTTCCTTACAAATTTTGGTTGTTTGGACCATCGAAGTGGGTAGCCGCTGTGTTAGAACATTTTCACTGTCTCCATCTTCGTAGATATGGTCCTCCGTAGCTGTCAGGATCTCTATGGTAGGGGGTATACAATGACTTCTATTAATGCACAGTGTGAAAGGGATGTAGCCATGCAGCTAAATAGAATGCAGTTTATTTCCAACTATGAAAAAGGGAAGAAATATCGTAAGCTCATGTGCCGTGCTATTCCTGCTAAGCAGCTGCTCCAGGAGATCTTCGGGCAGTTTTGTGTAGCGCAGCCCTAATTAGCTGCTCCGGCGCAAGCCCGGAGCAATTACAAGGCCTGAGGCTCTAACAGCCTAACCTGCCTGTGACATACAAAGACTCTAATCTGATGATGCTACAAGACTTCCGTCTATATACATACATGCCCCTTGTTTAGGTATGTGGTCATCGTGACAGTAGCATTAATGACAACGGCACCAAGATCATTTTCCTTAGCTTGCGAATAGTATCTTTATCCGAAAACCCTTCCTCGTCAGCCATATCGTGTTACTATGATTAGGAGCCTCATGAGTCATCTTTGGATGGCCTCGTTTCTTAGATGCCGGTTGTTTGAAATAAACGATGGTGTAGTGCAACTAGGCAAGAAAGAAGTATTACAATGTGAGTCGTTTTGGCTTGGTAATAAGACCAGAACGCTTGACAATCTCATAAAGCGCCGCAGACTGTTTGCTACCATGATAGCAGATACCGACTGGAAGTTGAGGGCAGTGGATAAGGGGTTAGGTTTGGCGGTCTCGGTATTTTCTAAGAATAGATAGTACTATTGCTCTTTGATGTCCAGCTTGGGCATAGTTACAACAAACACTTTTTTCTTTTTATAAGGCCTCCTTTGAATAAGAGCCACACACAATAATCACCTTTGCGCAGTTGACATTAATTATTGGACGATGTATAAGGATGGTCTCTTCGGAGCTTGAGCGGAAGTCTAAAGTAGTTGGATAAGAGAAGTGATGTTGATGGTGTGATTCAGCTTCCATGAAGGAACTCCGAAGCAGCGGCTTGTTAGTAGCACTTTAACTAGGTACCTATAGTAAGGTTTAACATGCGCGAATATGTATTAGTTTTCTGATTACCTGATAATCATAGATTTAAATTCCCCTGCTAAAATTCCTTATTAACGTTTATGGTCGTGGTGCCACCGTGCCAAGCAATTATTTTCTAATACTTGGTAATACTGTTAATAGTGCCACAAGGGGGATGTTTCACGTTTCCGTTTGTTATTGTATAATTTCTTATAATACGGTGTGCAGTACATTTACCTATGCAACATGATCCTTAGGTGTATACCTAGTTATAGCTTATGTAAATATATAGGACTAAAGCTTAGGCGAGGTTACTTTCTCCATTGGAGGCTAAAAGCGGCAGGCTATATACTAGGTCAAATTTACACCATGATACTACTATGTACGCAGCAGTACCTACCTAGGTACTATATAGGTATGTACAGCATGGTAAAAGCTATAGGCATACTTATATGGGGCACTGTCGTACGTAAACACTTGCCTACATACCTGTCCGACAAAAATGCGTGAACATCCCGGCAGCTTGTGAAGGGGCTTTACCACATGTACTAATTCCGGCAGCACACCTCTGCAGGCGGGGTTTGTGATAGGCTTGGTGGGCCAGACTTGCGGGACTGCGTCACAAACACCTCCAGTGCACTACATAGGTACCTACCATACATTCAAACAGATATTACATGGCATGGTTGCCTCCTACCTACAGATGTAGTCTACCAGTGCATACATATATGTGGGTACATACTGTACGTAGCTACAGGCTCCAGATATGTAAGTGTTCCTAATATCTTGGTCAAGCAATGCAGTAAGTAGGTAGTATCGTGCAAGGTATACTAGGTAGGTATTAAAATAGGTATGCATCCTTTAATGCAGACATAGGTGTACCATGCTACTAGGTAATATCAACGCTTTAAGATAGCCCTATAATAATAGCGGTGAAACAGCTACAGGCGCTTTATGTAGGTAGCTTGTGCCAAAGCCTAAATACACCCAATAAACTTAGTGGCCAACGTATTAAAAAATAAAGTTGTCACATTATATTAAGCACATTTTGTTCCTTGGCCTTTAAAAACTTGAATATTTACGTTATATAAAGAATTAATCACTTAAAAAATATATTTTATATTATTAGTTTATAAAAAAGTAATTATAGTAAAAAAAAGAAAAAACATATATAATACTTTAAATAGCTTTAAAAATATATATTGTTTATTAAACTTAATAAATAAAAAGCTATAACTTTATTTTATTAAATATTTAATGTTTTATTTTATATATATAATAAATACTTATATAAATTAACTTAAATAATTATATAACATTTATTTATAAGTATAATGTTTTAAAAACATTAAATATAAAGCTGTTATAATTTATTGTAAAAATAATAAAAAACCTTAAGGGGGGGCTACACCTACGGTATAGCCAGCGCTAGACCAGCAGTGNGCTGCTGCTTCTGCAGAGCTTGCCGCCTGTTGGCAGCTGCTGCACAAGCCTAGGCTTATGCGGTCCACACATAAATCTCTAGCTCTGCTAAAGATCTATATATNTTCTTTTNTTTNTCATTTAATNTATTATTTTATAACCTAAACAACTTTTNTTATAAAAACTTTATTTATATAACCCTTCCTAAAAAAGTATATTAGATTTAAAGGGTAAAAATAATAGCCCTATTAAATAAATTCTCCACTTATACCTATTTAATATAATATATATAAACGCATAAATATAACTTAATAAATAATCAATTTAATTAATTATTAATTAATTAGAATCGCTTAATTTTAATACTAACTGCCCTAAACCTTGCTGCTTACTCCGCTAATTTTAATACCTACTAATCTAGTTAAGCCTATAATCTAATGTTTTTAGCACTAGCTTAGAAGTAATTTAGAAGGTCTATAGGTAGCAATAGAGGTAGAAAGCTATTAAGGTATACAGAGGCAATTAAAGTATACGGAGGCAATTAAGGCATATGGAAGCAATTAAAGTATACAAAGGCTAAAAAAGCTATTAAAATTAGAACCTACTTATTTGATTTACTTGTTAATTAATTAAATTAAATTAAATAATAGATTTGCCTTAANCAAAAAAAAAGCTGAATTTATTAACTTAAAGTTAAGCAAAGCAAAGCAAAGCGCGTTTTTTGCTTTGCTTTGCTTATGGTGAACGCTGCACAGGACTAGCATGTCGCGCTCCCTCTCCGGCCGCATGGAAGATCCTCGCCTGGCTGGCCAGCGACTTCCTGTCGGTCCCCGATTCCGCGGCAATTGAAGGCATGAAGGCTTTGGCTAACGGGTACGAGGGTGACATCCCTGTGGTATGTGGTGAATCGNCNGCCTAGCATGGGCATCATGCTAGCCTCTAGGGTGGACCTGTCTCTCCGTGAGAAACTAGGATTGGAGGAAGGCAGCCAAGTGGTCCTCTTTGGGCTCGAGGGAGCCACGGATCCTGAGATATATGAGTCCCTTGTGGGCAAGTCACCTGCTGCCGTCTTCAAGGCTCAAGATGGTTTCTATTAGAATCTCTCTCGATACTATATTCACATTCATGAGCTATAATGAAGCGATGTTGAACACAACGGCAGCAAGAACGTCTTGAATCATATACGATAGTCAACTGAATCGATCCTGATAAATAATTATACACGTATTCCAGGCTTATCAATGTTGGCTCAATATAGGAACAACGGTTCGCTTAGGATTGTTGATCCCATTGTTAAAGTCAAAGGTAATTATAACCAAGGCATAATCAGAGAATAGTCAGGGCAGAAATAATATATTGCTAGAGTGTAACCAGTTGTTAACTAGAGTTAGTAGATAATATCTAGGGCAAGATAAGGGAAGAAACCAATGTACTAAGTGCTTTGTTACCTGCGATACCGGTATATTAAGCTAACATGGGCACGCTCCACATGCGGAAGGAGGTAGCGTGGAGGGGACACGGTTATATGGACACGGTTATATCCATACAGTTAAGCGGCAGTTAATTCAGAATTTCGAAATTATCGTGTACATTACGGATATAATTGTTGATAGCTTCACCACTACACAAGCAGGCGTAGCTTCTTCGTAACTATTCAAGCTAGATTACGTTCCATTTGATCTATCATGTCCACCTTCCTACAATCATAATTGAGGACATGTATACTGAATTATATTGCAATCTATCCCTAGTACCTAGACAGAGATAAGAATGACCGAGACACCAGGGCATCATTCTTATCCGCTCCGATAACGTGTAATCCTTCGTCGAAAGCAATGCGAGATAAGGGACTGCAAAATAGTTCTAATAGGGTTCTACAATATGTCTGCATCACGAATAATCGGTTATCATCGGGTGTATACTGCTTTTGCCTTTTGCTGCTCCGGCAAGGAATTGGTAGTTCCGAATTACTCATAGAGCTAGCTTGGTGGTCAGTTTGGTCCCCGGATCAAGCTCCTACGAAAATATGACAGAAAATTCTCGGCAACATATGGATTATACATAATGCACGGCATACAGCGAATAGAACAAGACAAGTCTCTTCCGAACCTTATTATCTTTATTCCGCAACTCCAGTGAACAAGGAATAACCCTTCCAATCTTAAGCCCGAGTGACAAAATCTCAATGGATCAAGTTTAATTCCTATCTTTTGATGCGCGATAGATACTGCCATACATTCGTCACGCGTTGATAATCATTAGGCGCCTGCTGGATACAGCACGCCACCATATTGTGGAGTCTTTCGAGAAGATGCTCTCGGTCCAGGGCGATCGAAGCCGTCGGCACATGTGCCCCTCCCCCCCCCCCCCCCCTTTTTAAGCTCCCTCAACATGGTGTTTTACCACTGTGGTTTTAGCAGTGCAGGAAATAACATGCCGTGACCTGAAAATCAACCTAACTCGTTCAAGGAAATTGTTTTCCGTACAAGAGTGTCGTGAGTTATGATTGACGTATTCCTACTCAGCTATTAATCATCATGTTAGCCCTCGCCCCCTTTGACCTAGTGAGCTAGCCAAGAACATCAGACTGCCCTCTCTTCACTTCGACGAAACCATGGACTCAAACACTATGCCAGCTGCGAGGACTTCGATCTATGCCGACAAAGATGGCTTGCGCACTCGATTCGCGGCAGCCCTATCTGCTATGTACCGTGCCGAGGTGCCGCTCTACGGCGACTTGATAGAGATCGTGCGCGATATCAACGCAAGGGTGGAGGGGGGTATTACTGACTCAACACAGCCCTACATGGGTTCAGGAATTTATACCAGCATCGAGCGCCTAACTCAAGAGCGACATGGTGCTATCCGCCTTGGTACCCCGTATGAGCTCTCTACGATCAAGCGCATATTTGAAATCTTGGGGATGCACCCTATCGGATATTATGACCTTTCAGTCGCGGGACTACCGATGCATGCGACGTGTTTCCGTCCTCTGACGATACCGAGCCTTGAGCGTAATCCTTTTCGTGTTTTTACCACCCTACTTCGGCCAGAGTTGTTGGGCTCAGAAAAGGCTCGTCGACTCTCATTGCAGCTGCTAGAAAAACGAAGCATTTTCAGTCAAGAGCTGCTGCGAATCCTCGATCAGGCTGGTGAGCAACAAGGAAGATTAAAGGAAGGTCAAACTGAGATTTTTATTCACGAAGCTCTGAAAACATTCATGTGGCAGCCTGTTGCTGCGGCTACTTTTGATGAATACCAAGTTTTGAAGGCTGAACATCCAATATTAGCTGATATCGCATGCTTTCAAAGCGCACACATAAATCATCTCACACCACGGACATTGGACATCGAGGCTGTCCAGTCGGCTATGAAAGAAGTTGGCATGGCTGCCAAAGCGCAAATTGAAGGCCCACCGGCTCGACTATGCCCGATATTGTTACGCCAGACAAGCTTCTTAGCTCTCGAAGAGGCAGTTGGATTTAGACGCGATGAGAATCAGAGCTTAGATGCACTTCAGTCGCAGGATGCATTGGTTAGGGCTAGCCACAAGGCGCGATTCGGGGAAATAGAACAGCGTGGTGCTGCAGTAACCCCCAAAGGCCGCAAGCTCTATGACAAGCTGTTGTACAAGAGCAAGGCGAAAACGGCGGGCAAAGCTCCTGAGGAGGTTGATGCCATTACCGCGGAAGTTTTCAGAGATTATCCCGACACCTGGGACGAACTCCGACAACACAACTTGATTTATTGCGAGTTCAAAGTCAAACAGACACTCACGATTCCCTCTTTCAGTGTCAAAAATGGTTCCGTCCTAGAGCAGCTGATCTCCAAAGGGTTCGTAGACGCCGTCCCTATAACATACGAGGATTTCTTGCCTCTTTCTGCTGCGGGGATCTTCCAGTCCAACCTGCAATCCACCAATTCGTCGAGTTTTCCGACTCCTGATGAACCAATTGCAGCCTTTGGAAGGCTTGAGCAGGCTATGGGTGCGGAAATATTAGATATGGATACCTGGTACGCGTCTTTGCACCAAAGAAGCCTCGCCGAGGTGAGCGAGAAACTCGGCCTGAAACTAGAGGAACTTATGCCACATGACGTGTAAGACTTTAGGCGATTTACTTAAGATCGCCTTGATCAAGTACCTAGGTTTCCATTCTGATAAATTTAAAACTGTGCTCTATCTTCGAAACTGCAAGTTGGCCGTGGCGTTAACCTCCACACCTGTACCTAGACTCAGTCGTGTTAGAACAACTAAGGCTTGAATCCACAGTGTGATGACAGGCCTCGATGGCAACCGCAAATCAGTAATTCATTTTCGATCATATAACCGAGGCTCGTCGTGTTGGCGATGGCGATATCGTCGTTGATTCAAGTTCTTGGTCGCTCTCGCCCACCTGGGTTGTAGGCCTTCTCGGTCTTTTATCTAGTGCCCGAGACTAGATCCACCTCTATTTGGGCGCCAATGTAGCGTGCGATGACAAAACGTAAATTGTAAAACAGAAGGAGATAAATTTAGTACGGATAGATTTTACCTTGTACGCACCGTGTGATTTTAACTAAGTTCTAAGCCCTTTATATAAATCCTTGTTACATAGAGTGACCAGGGCTGGATTCAGTATCGTTCGATAGTTGAGTAATATGCATCGACTCGCGATTTCTTGGAATAATTACATGAAGAAGCGGATGTAGGCATCGATGATCCTTTTATTCGCAATAGATAAATCCCCGAGCAATGACCACGGATCATCTTCGTCTATGGCCTCACAATGAAAGCCATCGGCACTTAGTCAAGATGAAGTTGAATTTATCATTACTGGAGGGAATGGGCCGGTGTGGCCGCCGATTGTTTCCACGTTTGCTTGTCGACTTGAGTTGTTCTTTCGTGACGACCGACCGGATGGAACTGCCTTCGTTAGCGAGATCATAGTTAACATACCTAGCTCAAGAGGCCCTAGGAAACAGCTAATTTAGCAGCAAGGAAAAGGACAGCCCGAAGGCAAACTTTGGTTAATTCAATTGCGTTACCTGCGATGACGGAAAGGCTTGAATTTCTACGCATATAGGTTTAGCTTAAGACGTCTAGCGAGTTATCCTGCCTCTGTTGCTAAAGCCGAGTGCACCTGAACGCAGGCACACTGGCCATTTTCACTATGAGACGGGTGCGTAGTATGACTAGTATGTGCCTCAATACCATAATTTACCAACAGCGGATTCTGAAATGATCGTCAGATCTTCAGGTCTCTTGTCTACTCGCATAAACAGCGGCCACTACAAAGAAACCGACTCGGCTTCTCGGCTTTTCGGGAAAGATCCCCGCGACCAGACCGAATTCGAATCGGGGTGCGTAAGTGGTCTTCACCAAGATCCCCGCTCATCGGCACAACGCATCTCCAAGTCGGCTTCGACTACGGCATCTCAGGTCGCTACCAGACATATCTTTTTCCAACTTTAATAGGCCAACATAATTCAGAGAGGTAAATCAAAGTGAGAGATGGTTAACCAATCGTCCGAAAATGCTGCTGAGTCTGGCCATCAGCCAAGCCGCGATGTTCAAGTCACGCGGGAGTTCGCAGAATTCATCGCAAATATAGACAGCGGCGCCTTGTCTTCCACTATTATCGACCATTTAAAAGAGTATATTATTGATTACCTCGGGGTTACTATCGCAGCAGCACATGAGTGGGAGTCGACGGAACAGATCTACAAAGCAGTGGTAGCGCTAGGAGCCCACGGCGGGTCAGCCACCGTGGCACTCAAGGGCCACGATTTCCGACCTCAATTCGCAGGCTTACTCAATGCAACCTTCGGTCATTCGATGGACTTTGACGACACTTACGCGCCAGGCTCATTACACGCCGGGGTATGTGCGATATCAGCCGGACTGGCCCAAGCTGAATCATTAGGAAGCGGAGAGGGCGACAGTCGGCAGCTGCTTCTGGCCATAGCAGTTGGATACGAAGTAATCTGCCGCCTCGGTGCGGAACTTGGCAACGCCGCGTACGCACGGGGGTTTCATAACACATCTACAACCGGCATCTTCGGTGCCGTTGCAACCATCTCCGTTCTGAAGAAGTTACCAGCTTCGATTGTTGAGAATGCCTTCGGGCTCGCACTCTCCAAAGCCGCCGGCTCTATGCAATACCTAGAGAATGGAAGTTGGAATAAGCGACTTCATCCCGGATTCGCAGTTCACGACGCTTTCGTCTGTGTCGCCTTGGCCGAGGCGGGAGTCATAGGAGCGGCCAGGAGCATAGAAGGCAAGTATGGGCTCTTGCACGCATACAGCCCCCGAACAGATCATGATCTAGCCTTGCTTGTCGCGGACCTCGGACGACGCTGGGATTTCTTGGAGACAGCCCTGAAGCTGTATCCGGCCTGTCGGATGACTCACGGTCTAATAGAAGTGGCTGGCCAATACGGCACGCTCTACAAAGACCTTCACGTCGACAAGATCACGGTTTCACTCAGTCAAGAGAATCACATCGTTGTCGGGGCTCGGGTTCCCAACAAGCTACGCCCTGGAAATCTAGTCGACGCACAATTTTCTGCCTACTTCCAGCTGGCTCATGCCTGGTTCTATGGGTCAGACACAGGAATTGAGTTCGCGGGCCGGCTCAATGACGAACGGATACATGAACTTTCTGAAAAGATCACCGTCGTCGTAGATCCCACAGTCAAGGCATTCGGCAGCAAGATGCACGTTCAGTTTGAGGGCGGACAGAGCCAGCAAGCAGATATTCCATATCCCCTGGGCGAAGCAGAACACCCCCTGAGCAAGGACCAAGTTGAGGCTAAATATTTTAGCCTGGTGACGCCGGTGCTCGGGAAGAGCAAGGCGGACAAAATAAAAGACGTTGTGGAACGCCTAGAGCAGCACCCGGTTGCCGTACTTATGCAGTTAATTGGCTAGATGGTAGGTACGAACGAGAGGTCCGTCGGCTTCTCCTTAAGTTGATGGAGAATCATGTATAAATCTATATGTCGATTAACGCTGGTGGTCTGGACATGTGAGGACAATCTTCTGTTTCTCGGAGCATATATAAACTGACTACCTCGGTTAATTCTAATAACATATTCGTATAGGTCTTCAATTCTCCATGCTCCCAAGATATTTTTATGCTTCGGTGCCTTAATATTCCCGGTTGCTGATACTATCTCACTCTCGGGTAATTAAAACATGCTAAAGTTAGAAATTTAGGATATTAATGATGCGAGGATGTTAATATCCTTCATGCACCCCAACACGACTTCTCAGGAGGTTGAGTGGTTTCTGACCACCTGTATATGGACAAATTATTTCCTCGGACCCGCCCAAGGGTCAGGAGGGGCTACCCTGTAACTACCCCTTTTTAACTTGATATGACTCCCCGATCGGTCGTTGATAGTATTAGGTGATAGATTCAACTAATCTTCAATCAGCTCGGGGTAGCTCTTTTCGTCCAGACTCTTTAGCCATGTGGACAGGCAGTGTCTCTGCTCTCCTTTCCTGATTAAGTTTTCCATTATGCGTTTCTTCTCGTCTTAGCCAATTTATAAGCGACAACAGGTCTTATCCATCGTACGCTTCCCTCGGCCTACACCCTCGCTTCAATGACGCAGGTGCGTTGAAAGTAAGGTCAGTTCTAGTACTCCAGATCCCAACGCTACCACACTAGGTGTGATATGTACTAAAAATAACCAGGTAGATAGGAGTGTAATGCTGCTAGCCGTAGTTTTTATGATACTTCCACTTAGCACAAAAACTTCACTAGTGCCGACTCATGCTCAGCAAATACACTCAGTTGACGTCCTGATATTTGCCACCGTCTTGTGATAGGGCTTCTGGCTGAAGCCACGACTCGTTTGATCGCTCTCAACAATCACGAACCGCTTGTCATAGAAGCCGAGGAAATCAAGAAACTCAATGCTTCCGTAAACTAGAGTTTCGGTTACTGTATCTACACTGATCAAATGCTTGCATAAGGAGCAGGCTTGGTCGTGACATGGCTCTCGGCGGGGTGAGCGGAATGGCCTCTCTGTAACAAGGGCTTGGAAGAATATTCATATTATAAATAATTTTCTATGCGGCGAAGGGGACTAATAAATTTGTTCCCTTTCTACTAGGTTAGCGACCTATAGTCTTTATGCCTGAATAGCCTCGCCCAAACCGCCAGCTACGCCGATCTCGCGCTACCTATCCTAAAAGATCAGGTAGTTCTCGTGATTACAAAAGTATGATCTGATCGGCAGCTTGTCCTTCATATAATTATATACATGATATCAATGTCCGACTATCGGTACTCGTGTGTGTAACATCCACCGACAATAAATATCGATTGTCTTTGCGGAACTGAGTTAGGGAGATCCGGCAAACTGCAGCCCTCCTGATGAGGTAATTAGAGCTATAGAGCCCTATGAAGGAAATTGAAACCCTCGAATTGCATCTCCTCATCCATCGTACCCTGAGAACCGAGGTATAGTCCGAGATCAAATAGGCCATCTTCTAGAGTATCTATATTTGGCTGGAAAGGGTGAATGTGTAGATTTCCTAATCCTTCTTCGGTTCTTTCATCTCCGTCTTGATGAAGGACTGAGGATTGTGACGCGTCAGCTACGGTCAGAGACACATTTGGGTCCTGCGATCTTTGGTTTGTACTCGGTCCCGCAGTTGACTCTCCGCAGCCTTCCGTACTGCTTCCGTGAAGTCGGTCTACTATGGACCCGTCCAGATACTTGAGGAACAAGTCTAAGATAGTGTTATTTATTTTCCAATACTTCTGAATCTCCTTGAGGCTCATCAAGCACATCTGGCCTCGGTGTAACGTAATGGTCTTTTCGAGTCCCGTTGCCGTTCGTAAACTAATAGCATGCACGCACAGCGCCGTGAAAAAGCTTGTGATCCTGTAATTCTTGTTTTAGTACAACGGCACAAACCGTGGGCACTGTAGAATTACTACACTCACATATGCATCTGCCCGTATTGGAGAATTTCCTGTGATAGCATGTCCTCGGCAATTCTGCTGATTCGACTTGCTGCTCTAATTACGATATCTCTGTCCATTCCTGTGGTATTGCGTAGAAAACCGTTACGGTGCACAAGAATGCACAAGTGACTTGACATGCTCATTAGTCGTTAACGCTGTTAGATAAGAAACGTAACGTGACGAACTTGTAGGCCAGATCGAGAAGATATTTCCAGACCGAAGGCGCATCATCTTCCCACCTCATGTTACTTGGCAATGACTGCTTCCAGTTGCTCAGAGCGAGGCTTAGGTTCTCAACCTCCTCAGTGAACCCTGCCGTCCTGCCTGGAGTGAAATGAAGATCAATTATTCTCCCGACTAAGATCGTCGTCAGCGTTGTTTACAACATCCTTTCTAGAATCGGAACCATACGCAATCGTGATATCTCGACCATTTTAGTCGCGTAAGTTACATGTTCTGGGGTGAAAGAAACAAGGCGAGATTCGGAGTTTGCCTCCTTCGTTAAATCCGAAGACACCAAAGGTTCATTGTCACAATCCTCATCTCGTATCCTACTTGGCAAACCGAGAGATGCGGCCGACTGTCGCTCTCGAACCTGTCGTAGGATGCATTAAATATCAATATCAACTAGGACACCGAAATAGCTTACGTAGATAGACCACCACATTCTCCGCCTCATCCGAGCGATGTGAGGGTTGTTGGTAGTGAAACGGGCACTGCCGACTTAGTAAGTAGACTTCATACAGAAGAATACAGAGATGAAAGACCTACGATCGGTGATACCCGTGCGATTCTGCTAATGTGATGGTGACCCCGAGCCAATATCTCACATCTCTAGAATCAGAAGGACCTCCTCTCCAAAAGCTAAGCAGGAACAAGGCTTGAATTAAGGTCGCTCCATCCTTCTCGACATCTGCATGAAACAGAAGCCTCGCTCGTGTATACAGAATAAATTTCGCCTCTGAACGATCCCCGAAGCCCATAGAGGCAATCACAGAGTCACTGCAGTACGTAGCAGCAGTGAAGAGGATTGCTTGCAATAAAATAGGTGAGATAGCCTTGGACGTAAGTTTGTCATGGATATCTACCTGGTCAAGGATTGGGAAGGCAGGATGAAACCAGGTGAAATAAGCCTGGAGGGCGAGAAGGCAGGATGAGAGATCTGGAAATTTAAAGGCACCCTCATCACGTAAATATCGGTCGGTGCTTGCACTCGGGTGGTGTAAAGGCTGTGGACTAGCTGTGCTTATAGATTGTGGCATATGAGGGATAGGAAACGTCATCTGAGCACTTCGCTGCGGGTTGGCGGCAGGCAGTTCGTCGCCGTCATCTGGCGATCTTGGCACTAGCGTCAGGAAGTTCGACTCTCCGAAGAAGAGGCTGCTTGATCGCGCGGCGACGGGCACTTCTACAGTGGGTGTTGCCGTTAGGCGAGGACTGTAGTTGTCCTGGCTAACTGACGAGACCCGTATTACACTATCAGGCAACGGAGCCACTACCGTGTTAGGGGATGCCGTTTGGACGACTGCTGGCCTTGCTTCTGGAATGACGCCATCTGTAAATTTTTGGAGACTGCGGGCAGCGGCGAATTCTAGCTGGGCCTGCTTGGACTTGCGAGGATATCTGTAATTTACCTTCAGTGTTGGTCAGAACAGCCATGAGCTAGTATGCCGCATACCTCCCTCTCCGAGACGGCAGCACTTCACAGGCAACATTCGCGGCCCGGCAATTCGAGCAAGGATGCAGCTCTATTACATCACATCGTACACGGCGTGAATTGCATGCGCGACAAGCATGTTTCGCGCGTGAAGCTTTGTCCGTTTCTGAGCTTTTTGGCATGTGAGCAGTAATGTTTCATTTTCATTGCGCCAGACGCCGTCTTGTGTTGATACTAAGTTTAGATAAAGGGGCAAGTCGGCTATTAAAATTACAGTTAAGTACCCGAAGTCACGTGACATAGTCGGCGGGGTTCGGCAATTGGTCCAGACTAAAAAAATCGGCATTGAACTCGGCTTCGCGCCCGTCCGTATCGGACAGGGGATATTTCGTTTTATTGCAAGAGCAGAAGCACACAAGCCCAAGTTTGCCTTTCGACGATCACGAATGGTAATACTCATAAAATATTATAGCTACTTACTGCGATGCAGGCGCCAAATTAATTGATAATGCTTTAACAGAACGACGCTTCTAATAACTGCGCGGGAGCTCAAGAACCTTCTCACTAATGTAGTTCAAGATCATCTCTCTACTAACGGGGGCGATCCTCGGCACAAGGCATTCTCTAAACCACCTCTCGACGTCATACTCGGCTGCGTAGCCCATTCCCCCGTGAGTCAAAACTGCCCTCTCGCATGAGGTGAACGCCGCCTCGGCTGCCATATACTTTGCACTATTACACGCAACTCCAACAGACGATTGGGTGATATCGGCGCGGGAACCCTCGCCTTTCTTGCTGCTTTCGTCGTAGAGTCTAGCAGCATGATACGTTGCCAACTTGGCACTTTCAAGTTTCATATAGGCGTCTGCCAACGGGTGCGCGATAGCCTATACACTAGAGTCAGCATTGCCTAGGTACTTATGAGAAGAGTTACCTAGGCTTCGGAAGCTTATAGGAGGAGCAAGAGCAGAATATGCCAAAAGGGGCAATAAAAGACTCGGGCTTCTGACCTGGTTCTGGCCGATTGGACGCCCAAAAACTACTCTATCCCTCGCGTATTGGGCCGCCCTGTTGAGAGCTGCGTAGCCCAGACCGAGGGCTTCTCCCGCGAGAAGACATCGTTCGGCATTCATGCCATGAAGTATGATCTTGAACCCCTGCCCCTCCTTTCCAATTAAGCTATCGCCTGGAATTGTGTAGTTATCGAAGAAGACCTCATTCGCATCTACAGCTCTTCCACCTAGCTTTCTGATCTTACGCATGGCCAAGCCCGGCTGGTCACGGTCGAGATGGATGCAAAAAAGAGACAACCCTTCGCTAGGCTTCTTGACCTCGTCAGGTGGAGTTGTTCTTGCTAGCAAAATCATCTTCGACGCAACTTGGGCACAAGTGATCCAGATCTTTTGACCGCTGACACGGTAAGAGCCGTCTGATTGCCTACTGGCTGTTGTAGATAGTCCCAGTGTGTTTAAGCCGGCGTTGGGTTCAGTTACGCCGAAGCAAACGCGCCATTTGCCCGAGATAATATTAGGAATAGTGCTCTCTAACTGTTCGTTTGTGCCAAACTTCGCTAGGGGTTGTGTAGCGTAGACATTGGCATGGATCGCCTGCGCTCCCGCCATACCTGCCCCGCTCTCTGTTATAGTCTGCATCATGATGGTCGCCTCTGAGATGCCCAAGCCCGACCCACCAAGCGCCTCTGGAAGGGCTATGCCAAGCCAGCCGTCGCGGGCCAACGCAGCGTGGAAGTCTTTAGGGTCTTGTTCGGTTTGATCTCGTTCTTGCCAATATGTATTTGGGAAGCCGGAGCAGACTTGGCTAATTGCTTCTCGGACTGTTAATTGTGTTTCCGAGAAGCATGTTGTCTCCATTATACGTCTCGAAGTGGTGACTGAAAATGGGCGATTGTAGTGTCCGTGCTGTAATCCCCATGTCGAGAGTTGCGCAAGAGGTCTGCGCTGCGATAAGGTTCTTATAATTGACCGTGACATTGCGACTGGCTAGCTCTGGCAGGAAGTTTGAATAAAAGGAAAAGTAGTACGTGCGAATAGGGAATATACCTTTAGTTGGGTGATATCTCCATCGATTTCCCGTCGATGTTAGATACCTAGCATATTGCCGACTTACCTACCTAGGTAGTCTTGATCGGCTATTAGACCTCCCCCGGGCCCCCCCTCCCCCGCGTGCAGGCTTAGCCGAATATGGTACCGTATTATCCGTGCAAATTCGTATTGTCCAGTCAGGGGTTAACTACCGGACCTTGCTAAAAGCTTGGACCGACTATACCCTATAACCTAGCTATTTAATTTAGCTATAAATATTATAATTTATTGTTATATTAAGCTAATATTTTTTTTATTTATTTAAATAACTATATTAGTTTTTTTTTAATAATTTTATATAATTTTAATATTTAAAGCTATTAAAAATTATTATTATTATTTAATATAGTTATTACAACTATTTAATTGTTTTTTAAACTATTTATTTATAATTTCTTTTAAAATAAATATAATATTATTTATATAAATAAAAATAAATTTGTTTTTATATAAAGAATAACTGGCAAGAGACATGCTGTACAGCTTCCCGAATATCAGGATCGGTCTGATAGTTGGCATCGGCGGCGGGGCACCAAGCCAAAAGCACGATATCCGTCTTGGGGACATCGTTGTAAGTGCCCCGCCCTATGGGAAGGGTGGTGTATTCCAGTATGACTTTGGCAAGACGATACAAGATCAAAGCTTCCAAACCACAGGGTTCTTGAACCAACCTCCAGCGATCTTGCGAACTGCAATGAATGGACTCAAGGCGCAATATGAGATTGAAGGACATCAGCTTCTTGAAGCGGCCATCGATAATATCCTCGCAAAGAAACCCAGACTACGGAAGAAGTACAAGCGGCCAGATCCAAGTAATGACAGGCTATATCAATCAGAAATCACCCACCCGGCGAACGATGCAACAAGCTGTGCGACAGTCTGTGGCAGTGATCCATCAAAGTTGGTTCTGCGACCCGAACGAAGCGAAGATAAGGACAACTCAGAAATTCATTACGGCCTGATTGCGTCTGCAAATCAGTTGATGAAGGATGCCACAGTTCGAGATCGACTTGCAGCCGAAATGGACGTTTTGTGCTTCGAAATGGAAGCAGCAGGGTTGATGAACCACTTCCCATGCCTAGTTATCCGGGGCACATGTAACTACTCAGACTTACACAAGAACAAGGAGTAGCAAGGCTATGCAGCGATAGCAGCGGCGGCATATATAAAGGACCTTCTCTATCGAATCCCTCCTAATAAAATCGAAAATAAGAAAAGGATTGGAAAGACTCTTTCGGATAGTTAGTTCTTCTATAGTGTCTGCGAGTCTTACGACTGCTAATTTTATATAAGTTCTTTGCACTATATCTAGAACTAAAGCATATATTAAAACAATAAAATCTAAGTTAAACAATAATAAAGATATAAACGTTCTTAATTAGCTCACACCAGTTAACTACGATTCCCAGCAGAGCGATTTCATCAATCGCCGACAGCTAGGGACTGGCCAATGGCTCCTAGAGTCGGAAGAGTTTCAGACGTGGCTAAACTCCGACCAACAGACGTTATTTTGTCCAGGAATTCCCGGGGCAGGAAAGACAATTCTCACATCGATTATAGTAGAAGAGCTCACCTCGCGATTTTCCACGGACCCGGGTGTTGGCATTGCCTATATTTACTGTAATTTCCGGCGTCAAAATAAGCAGAAGATCGACAACTTGCTTACGAGCCTGCTAAAACAGCTAGCTAAAAGCCAGCTATCTCTGCCAGTCGCCGTGAAAGAGCTTTATAATCGACACAAAACGAAAAGGACACGGCCATCCCCTGATGAAATTTCTAGATCTCTCCAAGTAGTAACTATACTATATTCGAGAGTCTTTCTTATCGTTGATGCACTAGATGAATATCAAGCTTCTGCTGGCTGTCGACAAAGATTTCTATCAGAGTTATTTGGCCTACAAGCTAATCACGGGGTAAGTCTCTATATAACTTCAAAGTTTATCCCGGAAATCACAACGAAATTCCGGGCGGACATAACGTTAGCGATTCGTGCGAGCAAAGAGGATATAAGCAGATACTTGGAAACCCATATACGATACCTATCGCCATTCGATAATTGGAATAAACAGTTACAAAATAAGATCAAGGTCGAAATAGCAGACGCTGTCGATGGGATGTACGTTGCTAAGGATTATCTAAAACACTCGTATTACTAACTAGCTCGTAGGTTCCTCTTACCACAGATTTACCTTAGCTCACTTGATGATAAGACTACATCGAGAGCTGTTCGGAGCACATTAACGCAGTTCCGGAGGCAAAAACCAGGGTCAAGCGAAGACCAGAAGCGCGAAGTGTTAGACAAGGCGTACAAAGATGTAATGGAAAGGATTGAAGGACAAAAGCCAGGCTTTCGTCAAATCGCCGAAAAGGTCCTATCGTGGACCATTTGCACCCGTAGGCCTTTAACTACGTCGGAGCTTCAACATGCTCTTACTATAGTAATTAGCAACTCTAAGCTTAACGAAAATAATCGCGAGCGAATCGAAAAAATGGTCTCAGTGTATGCAGGGTTAGTCACAATCGACAAAGAGAGGGGCATTATCCGGTTAGTTCACTACACAACGCAGGAATACTTTGAACGAACGCAAAAGCAGTAGTTCCCCGATGCGCAGATAAATATCACGACAATATGCGTTACATACCTTTCTTTTAACACCTTTAAGAGCGGCTATTGTCAAAGTGACAAGGAGTTTGAACAACGGCTTCAATTAAATAAGCTATACGACTACGCAGCACACTATTGGGGTCATCATGCTCGGGAGGCGTCGACTTCGTGTCAAGGTTCCATAGAATTTCTCCAGAGACAAGCCAAAGTCGAGGCGTCAAGTCAAGCATTACTAGCTAAGAAGACTTACTCATCTGACACGAGGTATAGCCAAATATTCCCGAGGGATATGACAGGACTGCATTTAGTAGCGTACTTTGGGCTTGAGGCTATCTTCCAGCCGCTGCTTGCTACAGCCCAGTTTCATGTCGACTCGAAGGACAACGGTGGTCGGAGGCCGCGTGTCGTGGGCTGCTGGAGAAAGGGCACGGAGGGTATCGTCAAGCTGCTGCTCGCGACAGAGGAGGTTAATATTGACTCGAAGGACGAATACGGTCGGACGCCGCTGTCGCGGGCTGTAAAGAAAGGGTACGAAGCGGTGGTGAAACTGCTGCTAGAAAAAAGTGCTAAGCTGGAGATTCAGGACAAGGATAGTCGGACGCCGCTGGCATAGGCTGCAAAAAGAGGGTACGACGCGGTGGTGAAGCTGCTGTTGGTGAAGCTGCTGCTAGAGTAGGCCGCTACAAAACTACAATAATTCATATATATATTATTAAAATACCTAGGTAGCTTTGATAGAGAGGGCCCTAGGGGAGCTGATGTTTATATACTATAGAATATTGCTACGTGTGATTTCCAACTAACACTACGGGATGTATCTAGCATGTTCTAGAAACTACGCTAAGAGGCTTCAACTGTCTATGTGATACAGTAACATGACCAGTATATTTCCAATACTATGTCTCTTCTTTAGCGACTATTATTTCATTCTACTTAATAATTCTAGCATGCTCTGAAGCGGAGCGTACAGCGACGCTAGATACTTGTTTAAGCATAAGATTGTGTCCTATCACGTGCTGTACAGTCACATGAAATAGCACCACGTGACACAAAATCAAAAAATATCTCTTTAGCTTTGTGAATATTGTTACCACATATAAGATTAGAGGCTTTGGGAAGGCGGAGCGCTCTGCGTGACGCCTAGGACTCGCCATAGGAAGAGTCTCCTCTATATAATATCACGGGATGCGATGGGATGCAGGGAAAAATGAGCTAGCTAAAATAAGGCTAGCACAGGCAGTAGAGTCTTGGCATTGTGGCTTAGCGCAAAATCTTGAAAGTGTTCGAGGCGGAAGCCGATTTCGCTAGCGACTATGAAGCCTTGGGCATAAAGGCCAACAGTGGCTGGAGGTACTGTGTGCCTGGTGCGCCACATCCAGCTTAGTAATGACTTCAATGCCTGGCGTAGTTGCGAAAATCGCAAACAAAATCTTGAACATAACCAGACCCTGTATCCAAAGTCGCATTCAAGCCAGCATCGACCCTATCGTCTCGCGTTTGCTAAAGTCCTCGCATGCTAGAGTCCCTAATCCTCAAGCACACTGCTATTCTTTTATGTGCGGATTAACCTTTATCCAAGCGTTTGATGGATTCAATCATTACCGCTGGAAATCAGCCCTCTGATGCTCAACTCTGAGAAAGAGAGTGCGAATGCGATGCCACTCGCGTGAACTTTCCATCTCTCCAGCAGCCGCCCGACGAGATGGCTACTAGGGGAAACGCGATGGGTACGACTGAGGCTATCAAACCAAGCTCGTGCTCGGATCCCATCAACAGCACTCGACTGAACCGCTTCCTCGTCCTTGCCGGAGTCAAGCTCCTCCGACGTTTCCGACCATGCTGGGGTTCTGTCCTCTTCCTGACGCCCAATTTGTGTGTCAAGATTGGCGAGTATACCGATCTCTCCGAAGCATCAACGATGCAGTTCATACGGAAGAACACCTCGATTCCGGTTCCGAAAGTCTATTGCGCGTTTCGATGGAGAGGCAAGGCCTACATTGCGATGGAAAGAATATCTGGGATGCCGGCAGCAGCTTCTTGGGAACGATTGTCAGAGCAATCGAGGAGTAAGCTCCTCGGCCAGCTTAGGGAGATGATTGACGAGATGAGGAAGATGCCTGCGGCGAATGGCAAGATATCTAATGTCAATGGAGGGTCACTCTATGACTGTAGATTGCCTTCTTCGCTTGACAGATTTGGGCCTTTCGAGAATACTCAGGAGTTCCATACCTTCTTACGCAATTTGATAGAGAAAGCGCCTCCTGAACACCCAGACGTGGACGAGATGATTAGCATGCATAGGCGTGAGTGGGGTCAGCCGGTTTTCACGCATGGAGATCTAAGCAGCTTGAACATCTTAGTTCGTGGAAGTGACATTGTTGGGCTGGTGGACTGGGAAACGGCAGGATGGTACCCTCCGTACTGGGAGTACACCAGTGCCTGTCAGGTAAATCCAAGGAACACTTTCTGGGCGGGTTATATCAGCAGGTTTCTTGAACCGTGGCCAGAGGCTTTGAAGATGGAAAAGACCAGACAACAGTGGTGGGGAGTGATCTAATTTGCTCGTCTGAAGTACGATCTTCTGTACAGTAGGATTTTTCTACTTCATTCCACCGTCTCTTTGCCTTCAATGATATCATATGTTGGACACTTCTGCGGGTTGTACTTCTCAGCCGTGAAGCGGCCCTCGCTCAACTTGTGCCCACAATACCACATTGCTATATCCCGTACGCTCTGCCAGGCAGTTACGCTTGTACCAAGCGCTTTCCCATCCCTCTCAAGTTCCTGGAGGGCTTCTTGGACCCACCCCACACAGTTCCACCCCAGTGTCCCCGCTCTTATGGGTACTCGACGTAGAACTGACTCGAGACGGTGTTTATCCTCCACCTTTCCGACCATAACGCGCACGAGCTGCATGCTAGTTGGGGCAAGGCTCACGTCCTTTTTCTCATATATCCATTGTACCCCGTTTGCAGTGATGGTTTCTTTCGCATGATGCCTAGTGCCGCGCTTACCCTCCGTTTCAATCTTCGGCCCAACCATTAAGGCCCAGTGGTACCTGCATTTAGAGTTGACGTTAGAACTATCCATCAGTGTTGCGATGTGTAAAGGACGCTTACGTATCCTCTAGCCCGGGCATCTTGGGTGTACCACCCCTTGCGAAAAGGCATATATAGAGGCGATCTTTATGTGACGGCATAGTGATCGGGTAGTAGAGAGCAGCGTGTAGGGCTAAGTATAAAATTATAGTAAAAAAAAGCTGGTAATTATATATAAAAATAATGAAAAATAATGCGTGGTTTTTTATTTTATAATAGTTAATTTTATTTTTATAAATAATTAAAAGTATGTTAAACTAATATATTTTATATTTTTTATTAATAAATTTATTANTATNATTATTAAAATAATTGTTTATTTATTAAACTTTATTTTAATTAGCTATAATAAATATTAGATTTTATTTTTTAATTTATTTAGTATAGAAAATTTTATAAAAAAGGAAAATAAAGAATATTATTTTATATTAGTAAGGTTGTAGAAAAGAAATGCTATTTTATAATAGTAAGGTTGTAAAAAGGAATGCTATTTAAAAAGATATTGTTTAAAGAAATACTGTTTAAAGAAATGCTGTTTTATAATAGGAAGGTTATAAAAAAATGCTATTTTGTAATAATAAGGTTGTAGAAAGTAATGTTTAAAGTATTAAGAATTAAATATAAAAAAAGGTCTAAGGAAACCTAAAGAATTAATATAAAGAAAAGAAATTTTAAAGAATTAATATAAAGAAAATTTTTTTAGTTAGTAGGTACATTATTAGTAACTTTAAAGGTACTTAGGTATTTAGTATTGCTAACGATTTAAAAANNANAAAAAAAAAAAAA